>VYXB01007046.1:236345-304494 GCA_013397135.1 Pachyramphus minor
GAGCGCGTTCGGACATGCTCAGTCCCCCCGCCGTGCGGAACCTACCACCGGGGGGGGCGGGGGGAGCGCGGAGAGAGCGGGCAGAGCTGGATGCTACCAAGAGGACAGGCTAAAAATAGGCGCCGCAGAAAGGAACAGCTGGAGCTTAAAGGGGCAGCGGCACCTCGATCCGCGCAGCTCCGAGCCAGCGGCGCCTCTTCCCGCCGTGCGCGTGCTGCCTGCGGAGCCGCAGGAGAGGCTCTGGAAGCGGGGCGATGGATGCTGCGCCACCGCGCCCGGGTCGTGCCCGCGCCTCTGCGGCGGGAGCGCTGCGGAGCCCTCGGCTGCGGCTGCTCCCGCCGAGCGCGCAGGGGAGCACAGGGTGCCAGGGGGGCTCTGGGGGGCGTCTGGCGGGGCCGCCCCTGGGCTCTGCCTGCCTCTCGCCCCAGCGCCGGGCCTCTCGCCCCGGAGCCAGGCCGGGCAGGGTACGTCGGGGCCGGGTCATTTACCTCGGGGCCGGGCTACCCCGTGAAGCGGCAGCTTCGGGAATGAGCTCTAGAGAGTGAGGGAGAGGATGCCCAGCAGCGTTTTCATGCGGTGCTTCTCTGGAGATATTTCCACCCAGCATCCAGCTCCGAGGAGTTAGGTTGTGCGGATGAGGCTTGGGGACACACAGGAGCTCTCCTGCGAAGCTCAAAGCAGTCAGATGAGAATGTCACAGGTCCGAGCTGAAGAGCGTGAAGAACAGACCTCCTAATACGATTTTCTAGGCTGGAAGAGCTATGCGGCAAGAGAAATGTTATGATCACCTCTCACTGACACTACTGTGTTTCAAATCTAAGAGCTGTCGAAATTAAAAGCCCCCCAAGTATTTGTGAATAGGAGTTTCCGACGTTTTAAGCTGTGGATTATCATTCCCTGCCTTCCTAAAAGACCAATAAGAATAAACTTGACAGCACCACATTTCTTCAGATTTCTAAAGATGCTACAAAGCCTAAAATTGTATTACCCTAGCAGGAGTTCAGAGTTCTCAGAAAGAGTATCAGACAACATCTGCACCATGATAACTTGCCATTCCAATGACATCCTGTACAATAGTATGTAAAATCAAGACTACCATATTCAAAAAGTTTCATTTAATTCATTAGATATGAGAGGAGAGCACTGGAAGTTTATCTTAATCTGAACTCTAACAGCCTTCAGCAAAAACTACTGCAGAAAAAAACCTTCAGTTACATGTAGGTGAATATAATAAGAAAAGGAAGTGTTACTTGTCACTAGTGTCAAATAAGGTAAGAGCAAGGAAGCAATTTCCCTCTCAGACTGACATACAATGGGATAGATTATTAGATAAGATTATGTAGGTTGCCTGCTGCAGTATTTTAAGAAATGAAGAATATAGTATTAAAGAGGGAATGAATCATGTTCATTAATTGTCTCCCCATTCTGTGTTCTCTGTAAGCCATGAGATAGGCTATATTCTGTAGTCCATGTCTAACAGCCACCTTCACGCTATTATAAAAACTTGTCATCTAGGCAGCATGCGTAACTGTACAAAGTGAGTGGGGAAATGATGTAATTCTTTCACGTGAAGCTATTGATCTTGAGATAGACAGCAGGGAAAACAGAAAAGGCAGTTTTCTGAATGCAGCCTCAGATTTGGGATAACAGAGGGCTAATGTATTTCTGGCTGCAGCTGGAGCTCTGCAGGAGCAGTAGGCAGCCTCTGGAGAATTTCCTAGAACAGTTTGCACCTTTACCATCATACAGATCTGGGTAAATTAGAAGACTGAAAGATGTCCTGAGTCTCAGGAGAATAGCTTCCACTAGGGAGTCTTACTATATAGGGAGTGCAGAATACTGTTCATCGTGGGAACAAATGTTTAAAAAATGGCAAAGAAAACAATGTATTTTTTTTAAGTCTGCATTATCATTCTCCTCAGGGGTAGCTATATTTCATTCTCACATCTTTCTTTGTCTATGAGGAATCTCTTCAGAACTTCTCAAATGTAGTTGCTTTTTACAACAAGAGACAAACATATACGGATCTTTCTTACTCAAAACATGCTGTTGTAATTGCATGAAGTTATATATATATAAAAGCCTAAGATAATGTATTCCAACATTTAAAAGACACCATCATCACCCAGATGCAGATTACCAAATTGGACATTAGTGAGTAAGTGGGGGCTGCATCTGTTGTACCAGCCTGTGAACTATATTTAGAGGTAAACACCCGTCTAAAACTGGATGCAGTTGCTTTCTTCGTCAAGTTTTGCTCAGCAGAAATTTCCATAGAGTTGCGTTTTATAGGTACACAGCAACAAAGATGTAAATATCTGCTGTACTGCTGTGTCCTGCCAGACAGAAGGGGAACAATTCTTCAGCATGCGGAAGATGTGCAGCTTTGGTCTCCGTGAATAGCACAGCACTTTACCAATCTTTCTTCATGTTACTTGGGAAGGCTGTAGTAAAATCTTTCTTGTCTTATGACTACATGTTGCTGTAAAAATCCCTCTCCAGCTCTCTTGCTATAAGACTTCTCTAGAACCTTCTCTTTTCCAGGTTGAACAGCCCTGACTCTCTCAGCCTGTGTATATAGGAGAGGTTCTCCAGCCCTCCTTGTAGCCCTTCTCTGGGCTCAGTTCACCAGGTCCATGTCCTTCTTACATTGGAAGTCCCCAGAATTGGATGCAGCACTCCAAGTGGGGTCTTACAAGAGTAGAGTAGAGGGGCAAAATTGACTCCCTTGACCTGCTTGCCACGCTGCTCTTGAAACAACTCAGGATGTGGTCGGCTTTCTGGGCTGCAAGTGCACCTTACTGGTTTGTGCTGAACTTCCCATCCACCAATACCCCCAAGTCCTTCTCCTCAAACCTGCTCTCAGTCCATTCTCTGCCCAGCCTGTATTTGTGTTTGAGATTGCCTCAACCCAGGTGCAGGACCTTGCACTTGGTCTTGTAAAACTTCATGAGGTTCACACCTCTCAGACCCATCAAGGTCCCTCTGGACGGCATCCCTTCCCTCCAGTATGTCAACCGCACCACACAGGTTGATGTTGCCAACAAACTTACCAAGGGTACCTTCAGTCCCCCCATCTGTGTCACTGACAAAGATGTCAAACAGCACCAGCCCCAATACTGACCCTGAGTGACACTACTGGTCCCTAGTCCTCACTTGGACAATGAACTGTTGACTGCAGTTCTTTGAGGGTAACTGTCCAGCCAGTTCCTCATTCACTGAGTGGTCCATTCATCAAACCTATGCCTCTCTAGTTAAAAGACAAAGATAATTGTGAAGGGCAGTGCAAAATGTTTTACACAAGTCCAGACAGATGATGTCATTTGCTTTTCCTATACAAATAACCTGCCATAGATGGCAAAATTTTTCAGGCATGATGTGCCCTTAGTGAAGATGTGTTGGCTGTCACTTTTTTTTTTCTATGTGCCTTAGGATAGTTTCTAGGTGAATCTGCTCCATGATCTTGCCAGGCACAGAGTTGAGGCTCTGGCCTGGATTTCCTTGAGTTTTACTTTTTCTGTTTTTTAAAACTAGGTGTTATATTCCCCCCCTGTCCTGTCAGTGGGAACTTCATCAGCCTGCCACAGCTTCTCAGGTATGATAGACAGTGGCTTAGCAATTCCTCTGAGAGTTCCCTCGGGACCCTCAGATGCATCTCAGCAGGTCCCATGGACTTGGGCACTTTCAGGTTCCTAGATGGTCTTAAAACTAATCTTCTCCTATGTCATGTGTTTCTTCATTCTCCCAGTTCCTGCCTTTTCCTTCTGTGATGGGCAGTGTGTCTGGAGCACTTGTCAGTGAAGACTGAAGCAAGTAAAGACATAAATAAAAAGTAGAGGTTATTTCCTCATGGTTTATGATCCTTTATGTGACCATGTCTTGTACATCCTTTTAAACTAAACACTACAGGGAGAGAGTACCAAACCAAAGTTCATATTATTAGGTACAGGAAAAAAGAGGAACATGCGCAGAGAGAATCCAGCTAATGGAGCCTGGAAGAAAAAGTCAAAGTAGAAGAGTCTAACTATGCCCACAATTCTCAATAGCTTGTTGTTGCTATCAATGAGTATATATTCCATTTGACACCGAAGGGACTTTGCTACCATACACTCCATAATAAGTGGTCAGTGAACATAAGTGAAACCCTCAGAAATACATCCTTCTATAATTCATTATCTTTATGGTATCCTTTCTTCTTCCCTGACCGTGTCAGACATTCATTTTTGTTGCTAACAGCTCAGTCTCTGTCAGTAACAGACTGAGCAGCAGTTTTTGGTTCATGAGAAGCAAGCAGTGACAATTCACATATTTTTGTGAGTTTGATCAGAACAAAGCACTAAGGGTTCATCCTGCCATTGCTACACAGAAACTGCACTGACAGCAGTGCAAGTGTTGTCCAGTGGATGAGTCCACATTCTTTATTTAAAAAAGGTTTTGCATGTAAGAAATAGAACTGTTAGAAGAAACAGCTCAAAATATAGCTGAATTTTAAACAATAAGCATTGTAATAATGCCCTATAATATGAAGGGAAAATAACCTTGTATACCAGTATAGGAAGAATATAAAATGTGTTTTTACTCAAAGTTCAGCACTTCCGACATTTAAACTTTGGTGACCACATTCCCCTCAGATATTTTCTTCACTGTAATCAATATTTTTCTTCCAGTCTACAGGTTTTTTTTTCTTCCAGTCTACTTTTTACTGCCCTCTGTGGGCTTTGAAGGTTTGGGGGTTTTTTTTAGACATTGGAATTTAAGTATACATCCCTGACTTCTTCAACTGAAAGTTCTACCAGGCAGCTGGGGGCTTGAAAATGAACATTTTACTGTAAGACTTTGTGTGTGTTGTTCTCAATAGAGTATAGGAAAGTTATTCAGCTCATGTATTACTTTCATGCATTATGCAGATTTGTATATGTGAGATTAATTTGCTTTGTTTTCAAAGACACCAATAATTGAGCAATGTGTTATGAACACAGTCACAGGCTTATATTGCTATGTAAGTGTAGTAAATGCTTCAGAAAGGTTTTCTTAGTTCTCTTCAGTAGTAAAATTAATTGTAGCCTTCTTTCAAGATTACTGAAGTTGTGCCCCTGTAAATTAGAAAATCATAGCTTTTCTGTTATTTAATTATTGCAGGGTTTACCCAAAATAAAGAGAATATGAGATTTTTCATGTGGGAAGAAGTGGGCTCTTCTGCACCAGGAAACTGCCATAAGCATCTGTCTCTCAGAGAGCAGTGTGCTATTAGTGCTGCTATTAAAAACAAAAGAAAGTAGTGCAGCATACTACTTTGAGATCAATATTCAATCTAATATGGCCCCTTGATGTCCTTCAGTAATCTCTAATAAGTCATATGGTTGTTTACAAAGGAGAATGAAGAGAGGTCTCTGTTATTCAGCAGAGCTAGGCAGCTAGGCTGGGGGCATGCACCGATAGGATTGTCTTCTGGGTTGTCTTCTGTAAATCAGTACAAAGACTAGAAGTATGCTGAGATCATCTGTGATTTCACTGAAATCATACACTTGTAAAAACTAACATCAATCAAGGTATGATCATCTTTAAAAGAGGGCTTCTAATAACCAGCAGACATAATATCATGGGACAAAAAAACACAGTGGCAAATTTTCTTTGGAACTAATTAAAAAACTTTCTTTCTATGCAATTTTCATGTGGATTTATAAAGCAAAACCCACTGGTTAAAAAAAATAAATAAAAATTAAGGCCTTCAATAGCCTTTATTAAAAAAAAAACAACACTTGAGGAAACTAACAATCACAGAATCACAAAATATTCCGAGTTGGAAGGGACCCAAAAGGATCATCGAGTCCAACTCCTGCACAGGATGATCCCCAAGAGTCACACCATGTGCCTGAGAGTATCATCCAAATGCTTCTTGAACTCTGTCAGGCTTGGTGCTGTGACCACTTCCCTGGGGAGACTGTTTCAGCACCCAACAAACAATATCTCACAGATGCTGTTCTAAGGAGAATTAGCTGTATGCTCAAAAAAGAAAGACATGTCAGTGTTTCACACAACCTTATGAATTTTCAGTCAGCTCTGGGAAACATGGTTTTTAACCAGCTAGAAAGCTGGTCCCACCATTTAAAATAAAACAACAAACAATGCAAACAGGAACCAATTGAAAAATAAAACGGGAATCTCACTTAGATATTACATGTGATCCCTGATGTTCTAACTCTGGCAGAGAAACACAAAGGTGCAGTAAGCCAAAAGTTAAACTAAGACCAATCTGGTTTAAGTGCAAAATTTAGATTGAAGCCACTGAAGCAAATTATTTTAGCTAAACCAAAATCTACATCTATAGCATATGTGCTGTTATATAATGACATATAGGCTGCCCAAAAATAGCTGGTCAGAGTATGTACTTGAAGTTGCATTTCAGTATTTGTATTCCGGCATCATACAGGGTTGACACCCACCAAAACAGCACTGAGAAGCATGGAGGGTGGTAAAAGGCAAGGAAGGCACAAAAAAGAACATGAAGCATTCATGGATTGTATAGTTTGCTGATATATTAATGAAAATTAAGAAACCTGACTACCTGATTGGATATGCCCCTGAAATATTTCACTCCTGGAATCACTGTGATAAAATTGCCTTGAGGTTGGGGAATTCCACCTTGGGCATAACAGGCCAAATTGCTTTTGCACGTTTTCTGTAGGCTTTAAGAAAAATGAACGAATTATAGAATGAAGCATTAACTGCAACTGTTACTTGTTACAGGTGTCCTTGGGAGTTCATTGACAAAGTATCAAGGTGATGGAAGCTTTACTGTTGATGCTACAGAAAACCACATAGGTGTTCTAGGATCAGGAAGATCATAGCCCTGCTTATTTGGTGTAGGCAGTGTGCTTCTGTATGTGTAAAAAAAAAGGAAAGACTGACATGGCTGCTGTCAGGCAATGCAAATGTGTCTCAGCTGCTGAAAATTTCTTGTTTAAATAGAGCTTTGTTTGAATTAGACTAAAAAAAATAAATAAATAGATACACAAATTCTCCAACTATCATAAAAATGCTGAAGCACCTTAAATAAATATTAAAATCTACTGTATTTTTATTAGAAGTGTGTAAGAAAATTCCAAATTAAATTAAAAAAAAAAAAAGGAAAAATGGGGAATCTCTTAGGAAAAAAATCCTAATGTACCCTTTTTTGTGAAAGAGAAAGCAGAAAAAATATCTCTTATAGAATTTGATCTTGACATTACAGAACCAATTTACCTTTCCTTTATATATAGATAATTTTTAAAAAATGTTGTTTCAAAATAAGAAGAAAATTAATCAAAATGACAACAGTGAAACATTTTAGAATTTTTCAATGTTTGGAAAGAAAGGTGGCAAAATACAGAGATATTTACTTTATTTAACCCAGTTTTTTAAAGCTTTTAATTTGATACCCTTTCTTTGATGCAATACTCACAATCAATTTTTCCATTCTTTGCTAAACACCTGAATGTCCATACCACTTTTTGCTGCTACTGTGAATTCCTGGTTCTCATCATATTGTCCTGGCTGAATGATTCATTACTAGGCTGCTACTAGTAATGTAGCAAACAGCCCATATCTTATTTTTAAGTAATATTTAAGTCAACACAGACAGGGGCTATGACTGTGTTTCTGTTACAGCGGAAACCTGCTGTTTCTCAGCAGGCTGGACACTTCTGGCGTCTTCTGCTTTCAGTTACTGCATTGCAAATAATTTATCTTTTAACAATGAAGATAAAATGTTTACAAAAAAAGGGGTCACAGGTGCACATTACTGCCTGTTTTACTGTGGATTCTCAAAGACTCTGAGTCACAGTAGATATTTTTAGCTGTGCTTTTAACCACTTTTTCTGCTACATTGCCTAGATGGAAATTATTTTAATAGTGGTTTGATCTTGGTGCTCATTTGCATTTAGATCCTTTGTCAAATTAGTTCATCTCTCAAATTTCTTTGAATACAGAACTTTAGCTATCTGATTCTTGTACCATTAAGCTTTCATTTTCAAAGGCATATTACTTACATGTCTTAGGACAGAAGGCTCTTTAATTATGTTTAGCTGTATAATATACAGTTGCCAGTTCAATTGTTCTAAATTCCAAAAAGGGAATGATAAAAAATTTTTGAGATTTCATAAAATAAATACCTGTGTCACTATGATTCTTGCATATCTTAAATCATCATGTACTATTTATTTTTTACTCAAAAGAGATCTTGTACAAGAGGCTGAAATTTAACTGCTATTATGGGCAAAGTTAAGTTTAAATTCTATAAAATTTTAAAAATTTTTAAAAAAACATCAAGTTGTTTCAAATTTGTCTTTAATCCTAGCTCATTTGTGAGTTCTGAAAGCAGATTGCTATTTTTATCTGTAAATTGGTGACCATGGGGGATTACCTCCTGATTACATGTTTATTTATGATTTATATTTTCTGATTGAAGTTTTAATTTAAGAATGATCATGTTTGGAGATATTTCCAAACAGTCATATTGGTAGGAAACTTCTCAGGGGGCAAAAGCCTGAAAAGTGATGGAAATATTGACCCAAGAGATCTTCTCTATTTCTGTGTGCTCTCACCTAAATTCATAAAATAACCAAGTCACTCATTGATAATAATGAGTGATATAAAGTGAAAAAGGTATTGCAAAGTTTTACCAGGGAGTGGAGAGCTCACTGCGTGAGAACAGGAAGAACAGTTTGGTTCATTTATCTTTGTAAAGCAGAGGCTGAGAGAAGAGAATATTTGTTTCCCTAAATATGTAAGAGGAATGGTTATTGGCAAGAGGAAGAGCAATTTCTTTCTCTAATGGCAAATGTTAGTAGAGGAGCAAATTACAATAAATTAGCAATTAATGTACATACGATAAAAAAGAGAAGAGGATCCCTGTATGACAAAACAATAAAAATAAGGGAATTTCATGGAAGAGATTGTGTGACCTGTCTGCTTATAAAATCAAGGTCTGAACCCACTGAATGGAGAATTCTTTCCTGTTCTCTGTTTCTGAACTCTTGGCAGCCCTTGTCAAAAATTGCATTATTGAAGTTCCTGAGAGATTGATCAACACTGAGAAGGGATTGTGAACCAAATGCATTTATAATTAAACTTTTATATATGATCCAAATGTTGTCGATCAGGAATTTCATTATCATAAATTATAAAACATGCTGGAATCTCTGCACATTTTCATCTTAAAGCTCTAGCTCTCATTAGATTTTGCTGCCTCCAGGTTTAATTCATTAGTTTGCTTTTTTTACTCATTTGTGAAGAAAATACAAGGATATACACCCTCAAAAGAACCCATGACTTTAGTAAAGGGGTTGAAAGGGGCATGTACATAGAAACTGGTGGGTTTTCTTTCTTGGTTTTTTGCAAGAAGGTTATTTACTATCCTACCTATTCTCAAATTCAAACTTAAATTCTGTTATGATTTCTCCAGAAAATAATCTTTTTTGAATTATTTAAAGTTAGTACATGGAAAAAATGAGATCATTTCTCTTTACTGAAGTGCAATTCTAGTCTGCCTACATCAGAAAGTACCTTAGCTGTATATCATGTGTTATGGCACATTGCTATTTGCTATTCAGTTAATGAATATGAGAGCTGGACACTGGCTATCCCACGGGGTGGCCTAATACATTGGAAGCACCAACCGTAATTGTAATTGAGAATGCTCATTTCAGATCCTCCTAGGACAATATGTAGAATGGTAACTGAAAGAAACAGTTTTCATTTGGGCGTAGGATGACACAGTGCATTCCTAGCTGAGTTTGTGAGCATCATCAATACTGACACATGGTAGCAGAAGAAAAATTCATTGGAGACAAATGAATTTTAAAACCTAGTAATTTTTAATAGAAATCTGTTTGGATTTGTTTTGATGGTTTGGTTTGGTTCAGTTTGATTTGATTTGGGGAGGGGATTTGTTTGGTCGTTTTTTGTTTGTTTGTTTTTTTGTTATGTCTACATTTTAAACACCAGTTTATGCCTTATATGGTTAGTGAATCGAGTACAGGTGAAGTTAAAAGCTGTAAACCTAGAATGATTTTTAATGTGAGTTAATGGAAAGAGTCCAAGCAAGAGCTTTCCTGATTTTAGCTCTGAAGTAAAAATTTGAAGGTTGGAATCTGGATGTGGCAGTTACCATGTCTGTTGTTCACATATGCCAAAGAGGCAGAGGTTGCAGTGTTTGGCCAGTTCTGTAGAGCAGGGACCCATGTCTCAGTTCCTTTTGCAACAAATAATCTGACATTCCTGTAGGCATCTCCATTAATGTGATTCTCACCAGAAAGTTATGCATTAAATATCATAATACATGTGATAGGTTGAAAGCATCTTCCCCACAGTATTTTGAAAAAATCTGGTGAGAAGGAATAGGGAAGTCTGAAGTTTAAACTGGGCAGAACAGAGTTTTAGGAACAGGCTTTCCTGTTCACTGGGAATGAACTGACTACAAGCAGTGGGATATAGCGGGGCTTCGGAACAGCACTGATGTCAGCTGTACAAAAGCCAGTCCTCTGGAGCTCTCTGGAAGTTCCTACTAGACTGGGCTGCCTTGAAGAGTGGCAGCTTTCAGAGTCTCACTGAAGAGGAGGCCTGAACCAAGATTCATATCACTCTGGATATGCCAAAATTTGTACCTCGAAAGGGTCAGGTACCCACATTTGGCTGATGCAGTTTTTAGATGGGTGTTAACAGGGCTTTGTTTCTTTTCCTTTAATTGTGTATTTCTTGTAAAACCTCAAAACTTCCCAATTGTATGAGAAGCACGGATGAATGTAGTTAGCTATAAGGAACGCTGATATTATGTAATGGGGTCCTTAAAGGAGCTATTAAGAGATACATAGACTATGGCAATATAAGCAAAGATGCATAGCTGTATGCATACCTACTTGTCCAATTTACTCTTTTTTTGTGGTATATTAATCCTTAGAACATTTCTACAAATTTTTGTTATAGCCTATGGCTTTGTTAGATACGCTCTAGGGCTAAAAGCTCTGGATATTTCCTTTAACATTTTCTCTGTTTAAACCAACACATAAACGTTCTCTGGAACAGTAATTTTTTTCCCATGATGCTAAAATACAAAATAAAAAAATGCACAGTTAATGTATTTTGGTGACTTCAGACTTCTCTTCACCAGTGTCTTCTCCAGTACTGTTCAAATTCAGATAATAAACACTGCATAAGTAAATGTCCAATGTCTATAAAACAGCCCATTGTGGAAAAGATTATCTTCCCCACATTTTCCAATAAGATCCAATAAGACCCTGAATGCTGTGTGTGGATAACAATGGAAACCACAATGGTTACACATTTAATACTAACACTTCTTAACTCTAACTTTAAGACAAAATTAACGTGGATATTACTGCTTTCTTGTAATTTATTTTCCTGCTTTCTCTATGTATCTAAAGCTCTTGGCCTTTTTATGATATGCTTCCTTAAAATTTCAAAGTAATCCAAGCAAATAATTCAGAAGCAGAATCCAGAATCTGATTTCCTGTGGATTTGTGTCTACTATGAATTAAAGAATGAGATCTAAATGAAACATTTCCTGTCATATGCAGAATTCATCCTTTCTGGATTCTCTGACATTTGATAAGTCATGAAGTGACACTGTAGTCGTTTTTTTCTCTCCTTAGTCATTCTGCTTGGCTGTGTCATAAGAATCATCTTTCTTAAACAGGTGAAATTTTCCTGCCTTCAAAGTTATCAAAAAGAACAGAGCAGAACGGACAAAGCAAGGCTGCAATTGAATAAGTATCACTTATAAAAAAACTGGGAGGAAACACAAGTGCACCTAGACATTGTTCCTGAAGCTGAAATATAATTTTAACGTCTCTGTGTGTAACACTCAATTCCTGGAACAATGTAGATTTCTTGCCCAGGGAGAATAGGTAAAATAGTGATTACATCCCAAGATAATCCATAACTCTATCTCTCACCTGAGGACAAAAATTACCACTAAAGATTTTCAGGGAAGCAGAAAATAAATCAGATAGTCCTTACATTTCCACATCATACTCTTCACTGTTTCTAGAAAGAAAGATAGTGGCTTCCACAAGGACTAAGACATCACACTGTCTAAATAACATATTCCACCAAATATAATCAATGACAATTTGTCAGATTATTGACAAAAGCCTGGTGTATTTTAAAGAAGTATGCACTTCAAGACAGCATTTCCCAGTGACTGATTAATAAGAATTGTGAATCTGTTCACTAAGCTAGTTTGAATACGGTGCACTCAGCAGATGCCATTCTGGTACAGGAATGTGAATCAGACAAACATTTGATGGAGTGAAGACAAATGTTATACAAGAAAATATGTCATAGAAAGGATAAGGTCACCTTACTTTTACTTTATATTTATTTTGACAGCTACCTTTGATGTACATATTCAGTTACCTGGCTTAGAGGGTGTTTTTGAAAAGCTTTTTTTTGAAGAACATTAATTGTAACTAAGCAAGGCTGAGGTACGTTCTACAGTGGGGCTGACAAAGTATTTTAGAACTGTGAGCTGCAGCATACCTTTTACCATGGGAAGAAAGAATATGGCCATGTAAACTGGTTTCACCCTTCCTGTGCTGCACTCAGACCTGTAGCACCTTTGCTGCACAGAAGTAGAATGACTGGTGGTTGGTACGTGGAGACTGGGAAGGTGGTCTAGTAGCTGAAGCAAAAAGCATTCATGGCCAATTATCTAGTTCCCTGACCCATTAATTGATTGTAAGAGGAAGATTTACCTGTCTTAAATTGTAGACAATATGCTAGCACAATATATGACTTCGTAAACCTCTGAAAATATTGGTCTGGTTGTCATTCTTGACAGCCTTTCATGCTGCACGCTGGTTAATACACATTTAATTGCTTGGTACTACTCTTGACAGTCACAAACCTATGGAACCATTTCAGATGTTTAGTAATATGTGTGGTTGAACTTTACAACAGACAAATTTACAGTTATAATGAATTCTACAGCTGGGTCCATAGAGAAAAATTAAGCCAAAAATTTACGAGGTGTCAGTACAAAATTTTGAGACAATTGAGACAATTTTTGTAATAAACTTAGGTCTCTAAATAAGGGGTGGTGCTGAGCTATCATAAAAGAAACAAGTACCATAGCATGTATTGCATTGAATCAGACCTGCTATCTACAGGAAGTTACTTTAGAAATTTGTATTTACGATATTCATTATAGAATGTCATTACTATGAAGTATTTCAGTGCCTCACGACAATCTTATGGGAATAAACAGCATTTTTAACAACAACATATTTCTAAGTTTAGAGTCTGGAGTGCAGGAAAATGAAGACCAGCCTTGTGATAAAAGCATTCACTAAGTAGAAAATCATGTTTGTAATAATTTTCATTATGATGCTGCCATATCCTGGTAATGGCCAAACTCTACCATTATCTAAGATTTTGACAGTAGAAGTCCTTATACCTACAGATCTGTTCTGGCAAGGAATAGAAATGTTTTTTTCAGCCACTACAATGATGAGTTTCTCTTACACAAATCCTAACAGGATTCACAGACATGGCATGTTTCTTTTATTCAGGTGAAGAAACAATTTAAAACCTGAACAGATTTGGTTTACACAAGAATACAGATAGAAGAGAAGGAGATGATGTCATCTCTCCTGTCTTCAAAGAAGCTTGAGCGCTTACCCAAAAATCTATGGTCTAATTGCCTCCTCTGCCTGACAGCCCTTGAATCCCTGTCTCCCACCTCCCTGTAGGATATCTGACAATCAGATTCCTGGGTAGTCTAAGGTGAAGTGCCATGTTTGTCTCTTTTGCAAAAGCTGTTTCATTTTGCATGAAATAATCAACGGCTCAATGGACTATTCAGTGAAAATGTGAACGTCACTCACTGCTCTAATGATGATATTCAGCTGGGAAGGGGAATACTTGCAGCTAATGAATCCACAAGTATTTGAGGTTGAATAAGCATTGGAGAAAAGTACACAACACAAGTTTCCCTCATTTCTGCAAAAATTTGCTTCAACAGGCTGGAAGCAAAACTCACTTTTACTGGCTTTCTTCAACATGTACCAGGTGGGTGTTTGATTATTGCTTGCAAGCAAAATAGTCTTGCAGAAGAGTCCTACCACAGAACACCAGACTGGCTCTGCTGCTCAGGGCACTCTTCTGAGTAGTGGGGAAGAGGCTCCCTTCCACGTAGAAAGAGTGATGAACATACAGGGGAGCACTCAGCTGTGACATTAGACATTTCTCACCTTTGGTTATTTTAAAAAATTACCTCTTAGCATTTTGGGCTCAATAACTTCTATTTGCTTAGGGCTTAGGGCTTCAGATTTAATTCGATAGCCAGGTAACAGGAAATCTGCAATTTGAGAGCTTTCTCGCTGCCAGCAAGTACAGATATCACAAAGAAATGGATCTTTATGTTGTCTAAGAAGTTACAGACAGGACCAAAACACACAGAACGGGAGGAACCTTAAACTTGAAAATTAAAACCTCAAAAAACATGATTGAGGATGTGTGAAAAACACTCCAGTTGTCTTTATTGCATTTTTATAAAGCTTCTGAAAAGATCTACAAAACCTGCTTTCTCTCAGCTTACTTTTTATTTAAGCAACCAGAAGAAACATGGGAGAAAGCCTTTTGAAAAGAAAGATATGGGTACTGAAGAGTCTGAAACAATTAGTCAGTAGCAGATTACATCCTTTCTTTATTGCAGAATAATCTTCAATGAGATTAATGAGAAAAACAAAATTACTTTAATAGAGAAATTCTGTAGGGATAAAATGTTCATGCTATGCATCTACAGTTACCATATAATCTTGTTTTAGCTGATTAGATTGTTTTATCAGAAACCTGGGTAGAAACGCAGTGAAAGATGGAGCTCAGCATGATACTTCCAAATTAAAGCATGTAATAGTAGTCTCAGGTCATGCTGGTTCATGTGACTGATGCACATGCAGGAAGGGTTAATAGCACTGCATTTCAATAAGCTGTCACATTTCTGTGTTGTAATTTGGATGTACCGTCTCAGTGGGAAGTTACTGAGATAATGTAGAATGATGTAGAAAAGTTTCAAGATTTGGTCTCACATTGTATAATAAAGGAAATAAGATTTAGGTGTGAAATTTATCTGAGAAAGGTCACCTGTGGTTTTTGCTAGCTAATATATGGAACATACCCCTTTCATGGATATGCTAAGAGTGCTATGCTCCCTCTTAAAAAGTCATTGATAGATCCCCTCCTGTTTGAGCCCTATTCCTTTTCTGGAATATAGAAATACATTATTTACTGATATTTTTTGATGATTCAAACACAAAGAATCAAGTGATACGGTAGTGGTGTATTGAAATTTTGACAAATTGCTGAATAGTTAGTTTTGATATATTATTCATTATGTGCGTATTTTGTTGGGGTCAAAGAAATTATTTTTTCATATTAAAAAAATATAGTTGACCACAGTCAATCTCTTTTCTTTGGGGAAAAAAACACAACAAAACAGCTTGATACTAGATGAATTGGAACGGTATTATATTTACTGACAGTCTAAGGGAGACAAGGTTTTGGATGGAACAAAGACAAAAATCCATAACTATGACATGGTTTAATCCCAGCCAGCCACCAAGCTCCTGCAGCTATTGGCTTGCTACTGCACCAGCAGGACTGGGGAGAGAATTGGAACGGTAAAAGCTTGAAAACTCATGGGTTGAGATAAAGACAGTTTAACAGGGAAAGTAAAAACCATGCACACAAGCAAACCAAACCAAAACACAGAATTAATTCACTGCTTCCCATGGGCAGACAGATGTTCACCCATCTTCAGGAGAACAGGGTCCCATCACATGCAATGGTTACTTGGGAAGATAAATACCATCACTTCAAATGCCTGCCCCTGTCCCCCCTCTTCTTCCTTCTTCCACCTGTTTTATGTAATGAATATGATGTCATATGGCATGGAATATCCCTTCGGGTCACTTGTCCCAGCTGTGTCACCTCCCAGCCTCCCATGCATTCCCAACTTCCTCACCAGTGTGGCAGCACGAAAAGCGGAAGAGTCTCTGACTCTGTGTAAGCACTGCTCAGCAATAACAGAAACATCTCTGTGTTATCAACCCTGTGCCCAACACAACTCCAAAACATAGCCCCATACAGGCTACTATGAAAAAAATTAACTCTACCTCAACCAAAAACTGTTATTGTGTCTGTTTGTATCCTGTAAGAGACACTGCCAAGTGCTCAAAGGATACTGAAGCATTCAGCTCTGTAATTCTTCTAAACCCAGACATGAAAAGGAAACATTCCTTTACCCATTTGTAACCGCATTTTGGCTGATAAGTGTTACACCCTCATCTCTTCTCTGCACGCCACCATTTTCTATTCTTTTCTAAGATGCCTAAACTCTTGAGGTAAAAGTCAAGCTCACTTTCTGTCAAAATAAGAAACAGTAGCTTAAATATATTGCCCCTCAGCCATTATAACCTGAAGTTGCACATTTCTGCTTATGGAAAACAATTTAATAATAGCCCCAAATAATGTATTTTTAGGAAATAATATTAATCTGAAATAATCTTGGAGTGGAATATTAAGCCTATATTTTTGATATTATGTCAAATAATAAGTCATACTTATATATATGTAAAATCATCAAACCCACGCTTTTATGCTGGGAGCTGTAGTAGAAAGCTCAGAACAGCAATTTGGTAAATCAATCGCAGTGCACTGATTTTTCTTTCTCTGTTCTTACTCCTGATGCTCTCTGCACATTGCCTGTAGGCCCTGAGCTTCCTCCAGCCAATGGATTTTCCTGAAGTACCATTTCAAAGCACAAGATGAAGAGAAATTGGTCACAAACCAAACTTTTAGCTGAGTGTATGGGTAAGCCATCATGCCTTCATTATGTCTGCTGTATGCAAACAGAGCAGTGTCCAAACTAGGAACACAATTAATGTGCTGCTGCATGTATGTCCATACACAGGGGCACACACACTCATATCTCTATGTGATGTTTTTGTTTCAGAAAGCCAAGAACAATGAACCCTATTGACTGGTAGAATGTCTGATTGGATGGTGAGGAAAGGATTTGTAATAACAAAGAAGAACTAGAGCTGATTTTAATAAGCATACCCCAACATTCCTCCCCAAATGAGACAGAAGATTGAGCTGATTAAAGAGTGGAATTTAAAAGTTCCAAATCAACAGTTTCCTGAAAAATGTGAAAACAGCAACAAGTAAAGCTCTTTTTTTCTCGTCTTTTTCTCTCTTTATTTATCAGGAGACCTAAATCACATGCATTTAAACCACAAAAAAGAATCATCAAATAAGCTTTCTCAGCTATGAATGTTGATTTTTAATAAAGTTTATGACACAGGGGAAATTATGGAGCACTGGAAAAAAGCTTATTTTAAGCCAATATTTTAAAAGAGCAAACTACCCATCAAATCTCAATCCTAGGCAAATACTAGAATGTTTGATATCATCATTAATAAATAATTTTATTATTCTCTTCTTAATAGCAATTTTACTTTATGAAAAATATTTTTTTCAAACTAACTTGATATTTTTCTTAGATTATAGGCCTAGTTGATAAATAATATTTAATCCTGTCAGGCAGTTGTCCTAATAGTATCTCACATTTTTATTGGGAAACAAGAATCTCAGTTATAAACTTAGCAAATTTTGAATCCATTTAATGTTTTCAGGCTAACTAATGGATTTGTAAAGATTGATAAATCTATAATATTTAACATTTTTGTTAAAGAAGAAATGGAGAAAACCAAAATAATTTAGACTATTTATGAATGTCACAAAATTTTCATAATGGTAAGTAATGAATAAGCACCAGTGAAGAGTCACTTGGTTACTTTAGTAACTTCCCAAAAGTAAGTAATTTGAATTTCAGCATGATCAGTGTTGGATCATTGAATCACATTGAGTCAAGGAGAAATAGTCATCACAAATGAGGGATGAGAGATTATCCTGGGATTCAGTGGGTCTGAGCAGAATAGGGCCCTCTTCTGAAGAAGATTTGATACAAAATGTAGATAATGCATAACTGTGGTCTTGAAAAGTCAAAATAATTTTTGTATGATCCTGACACATCTTATTTATATTTTACTCAAATTGCCTGAAATAAATTGAATTGCTTCTTCACAAAAGGGTCTGCTTATGCCATAGGCAGATCAGGTCTGATGCGTGGACAAAGGTCCCAGGCTCCCTTAGTCTGCGTGTTCTCACCAGGCACTTGTTGTACAGAAGCAGGATGAAGTGGGTCCCCAAATACCTCTGCATCTCTTTTGTCAACATCTCACTACACCTTGCACCTGACTTCCTGCGTTCTTTCTTCAATCTTCACCCCAGTTTATATATGCCAGCTAAATGGCTAAAATACTCAAAACAGGAAGCAGAAAGTTCAGTAACCTCTTTCCTCTGCAAGAATTAAAACTTTCATTTCCTACCTCCCAAGACACTCGCCCAGACAGGCTCACCCATGTACAATTCAAAATAGTATCTGTAGCAGTACAAACAAGGGCAGAGTCTGTTATTTGGTCTTGCTCCATTCTCTTGACACCATCCCATCAGATACATATACAAATCAACAAGGTCCCCTCTTAATCATCATTTCTTGAGGCTGAACAGGCCCAGCCCCCTAAGCCTTTCACTGAATCACAGACTATTCTGAGTTTGAAGGGACCACAAGGATGATCAAGTCCAAGTCCTGGACCTCCATAGGACCATCCCCAAGAATCCTACCATGTGCCTGAGAGCGTTGCCCAAAAGCTTCTTGAA
The DNA here is from genome assembly GCA_013397135.1 of Pachyramphus minor. NCBI lineage: Eukaryota > Metazoa > Chordata > Aves > Passeriformes > Tyrannidae > Pachyramphus > Pachyramphus minor. The sequence goes on from VYXB01007046.1 coordinate 255,126, forward strand.
CTCTGTCAAGTTCAGTGCTGTGACCACTTCCCTGGGGAGCCTTGTTCCAGTGCCCAACCACTCTCTGGGTGAAGAACCTTTTTCTAATGTCCAACCTAAATCCTCCCTCACATAACTTCAGCCTCAAGAAGCAATGATTAAGAGGGGACCTCATTGATGTATATATGCATCTGAAGGATGTCAAGAGGATGGAGCCAGGCCAAATAACAGGACAAGAGGAAATGGACAGAAACTGATACACAGAAAGTTCGAGCTGAATATGAGGAAGTACTTCTTTACTGTGAGGGTGACAGTGTACTTGAACATATTGCTCAGAGAAGTCGTGGAGTCTCCCTCACTGGAGATATTCAAGAACCATCTGGATGCAATTCTGTATCATGTCCTCCAGGATGATCCTGCTGGAGCAGGGAGGTTGGGCCAGATGACCCACTGTGGTCCCTTCCAACCATACCCATTGTGTGATTCTGTTATTTTGTGATTCTGACTGAGAAATAAATGTGTCCAGCTTTGTTTTAGCCTAAACATATAGGGTGACTTCCTTGGTATTTAAATAAAGCATTTTGTTTCTGAGAAGTCTTTCAGCGCAACTTGGAAGAAAGAGAAAGCTTTCATTCGTTAGCTTGCCAGTACTTAATTTGGAGGAGGGAGTGTGGTGTGACATGAAAGAATAAACAACATATATGTCAACGCAGTTGAAGAAAGCAAAATGGATTTAAAGAAAAACAATCTAAATAGCTGGAACCCCAGTATGGGAAAACTGTTATTCACAATTTTTCTGCTGTAAGATGCCATTGACTTGTGCTCCGTAAATTCTTTGCTTTTAGCCTCAGGAGTTCATTGCATGAGAGCCAACTAAAAGACAAATAACATATCTGCTGCCATATTTATGGAATTCAGAGAAGTGAGGGTCTAAAAACTTAATTCACTAGAGGTAGTTTTTTCTAAGTTCCTAGTCTTTCTGAGCTGTTGCTCCTAAGACTGGCATGTGAGTACATCTGAGATGAAATGGGCAGATTTGCATGTTTCTCCATCCCCTCTACTTGATGTGTCCACATCTTGGACACAAAGTCTGATGCTGAGAAGACCATGAGGAAAAACATGGGGGCTGGGAGGAGTGGAAATAAATTGTACCATGCCCTTTGCTCCCCTAGTTGTACCAGGAGAGAATCAGCTTCATGTGCTGGATGAGATCCAGCAGTGTGAGTCCCTGGGGACAACTTTCCAGGGCACTGCACAGGGCAGGTTCCTACCCCGGGAGATGACACTTATTACGGGATGGGCAGGGAGAGCAGGAAAAGTATTATGGTATTGTATGAAACTTATTACATGGAGGAATCAAAAATGGGGAAATGGAGCAAACACAGTTATTTAAGGAGAAACAAGCATGAAAGGCAGCCAACAGTAAGACAAGAGGCCATGGTCTCAAGCTCTGCCAAGGGAGGTTTAGGTTAGATATCAGGAGGAAGTTCTTTACAGAGAGAGTAATCAGGCACTGGAATGGGTTGCCCAGGCAGGTGGTGGATTTTCCGTCCCTGGAGGTGTTCAAGAAAAGACTGGATGTGGCACTTAGTGCCATGGTCTAGTAACTGTAGTTGTAGTGGATCAAGGGTTGGACTTGATGATCTCAGAGGTCCTTTCCAACCCATCTTATTCTATGATTCTATGATTCTAAAAGAAAAACCGGTTCAGAACAGTCCTTCTGCCTTCTCATTAAATTCCATTTCTAAATCGTTTCCTTAGCGAGTGGGTCTTTATTCTGTGTTTGTGTGTTGGGGGGGAGAGGTGAAGCAACTGGAGTCAGACTGAGGTCAGAGGCTCATGTGCCCCTGGTGTCACTGACTAGAGTAAGCATGGGTGCATGAGTGAGTCTATGATCACCAGTGAACATCAGCCCAGACTAGCTGGTGAGTAGAGCAGGTGCTTTGAGAGGCAGGAATGTGTGTGTGTCAGAGATGGGGAAACGTTGGAGTTATGGTGAGCACAGGGATACAAGTGTGCAGCTGTACCCCAGGCCTACTCTGGATAAAGCAAGACACAGGACAGACTCCTCGTTCCCTCCTTCCCACCAGAGAGAAGACTGAGGACTCCAGGATATTCATGGGTCACACACACCTGTACTTGAATGGCATAGGTAGGTATGAACAAATTTGGTGTTCTTACAAGCGAAAAATGCACCTCAAATAGGGCAACACAGTGGAGTCTGTATGTGTTTTCTCGGATAGCCTGCAGCTGTTTCCTTTATTTCTTGCATCCTTAACTGTTCAGGACAGCTGTTGCAGACTTGCTGAACAGTGATGTGTACATTTGAATGCAAATCATACTGTGGGTCCTTTAGCTTCAGCAGAACTGCTACTTGATCTGTTCTCACAAGACTACAGTGAAGTAATAATTGTCAAGACTTCCCTTGGGTGAAATCTGAAGTTCAGATGCTTCACTGTTACACATTTATTAACCCTTTACTAGAACTTCTGTGTGACCTCTGTAGAGTTAATAAAGTCCTACAGAAGATAAGAACCGTCAGCTCAGTCACACGTCTTAGGAGCAGTACCTGAGGGAGCTCAGGGGTGGTTTACCCTGGAGAAAAGGAGGCTCAGGGGACACCTTAGTGCTCTCTACAACTATCTGAAAGGAGGTTGCAGCAAGGTGAGTGTTGAGACATGTTTCAGCGGTCAATTTGGAAGGATTCTGTTAGCAAAGGGTCGCAACCTTAGAACTCTTTTCCAACCTAAATGATTCTATGATTCTTTAACACTACTTACTTTGTGTCTCTAAGGAGGCAGATAATCTGGGGCTTACTGCAGTCCTGTCAAACAGACAAACCCTGTATAGTCATACAGTACCCACAAACCCAATGTGATCTAGGAGAACCTGCATTAGCAATACACCATAAAGTCACACTGGAATGAGTTGCAGGCATAGAGACTTTGTTGATCAACTTGCCACCTCCATTGCCCCAAGGAACATACTCATTACTGGCTCCCTTGAAGAGCCCAAAATATTGTAGATAACTAGAATAAAGATGTCCAAGTCTGGTCTGAGGAGTGAATTTTGCTATCTCAAACCACTGTTCTGGTGAAGACAGACGAAGTACAACTTGTGGTGGCTGCACATCTGGGCATGAAGATGAGTAGGCTGGCATGGCAGGGTGAGGGTCTTGGAGGAAGGCACTAAGCATGGCCTTCCAAAACCAAGCTTTGTTCATACCCAAGGTCTGTAAGCTCTGTATAGAGCATGTGTCTTGCTTGGACTTCACAATCTCCTTCCTTCAAAATAGCTACTATTTAACCAATAGTCTGACTAAGGCCTAGCCCTTAACCAGTGGTTTAGGAAGGAGGGAAGCAGTTGTTGATTTCTCAGGCAACATTATTAATCTGTCCCAGCAGTGGTGTAGGAACTAAGGACACTGTCTTGCAGTTCACCTAGGGTAGACTAACAGAATGGCAACAGTAATGGAACAGTGCAGGAACTGAGAGTTTGTATTGAAGAGGTGTGGAGAGTATCCTGGGAGTGGTCTGGAGCATCCTGAGAGTGACCTGGGAGGACAGCAGGTGTGTCATGCATGTATTACATGGTTCGATTGTGAATGCATGGAGTAATTACCATGTTTAATTTTCTTATTACACTGGCTTTAAGCAAAAGCTTTTCTCAGGCTACCCATAAGCCTTAACTCTACAGATAAAAGAGAAGTCACTTCTCCGAGAACTCAAACACTGCTATGAAGGAAAATATAGCTATATCCTGATAATAGAAGGATGAAAGTGTAACAGGAGCAGAATCAGCTTAGGTCTGATAGCTGTAATGGTGCTAGCATAGACAACAGTGCTGAAAAAAACAGGTAGAACGAAGCTTCAGTTCTGGCTAACAAACAGAAAACAAAACCTGTGGGGACCCTCTGTGTTTATGTTGTCTAGACACAGTTTATACACAGAGATTCTGGCATGGGCAACTTTTCGTTCTTATGCAACATGGGCTGACCCAAAAAACCCTTCACTTTACTCAGCAATTCATTGTATGCTTGAATCAGTGAACCAGAGATGAAAGATCAGCAGTTATTCAGTATCATTCAGCTCCATCAAGCACACCTAAATATGAAAACGGACATTGCAAAACTAACATTTCAGAATCAGGCTTGGAAAGATCAAATTTACATTTTTATCAGAAAGATTCCTGCATTTTTAAAAGCTTGGTAAGCTTTGCAGCATAAATACAAAACTTGCATAGTAATAAGCTATATTTTGCAATAAGGTACATTAATATGAAATTGATATTTACTGAAAGTTAGCATTCCATTAATGCTAATGAAATTCCAGGACCAAGACACTTAGTTCAAAGAATCTTTGCAGTTGTTACACTTGGAACTTTACCCAATGCCTGTTTTAAAGCTAAGCTCTAGGTACTTTACACCTTTCATGCAACACGGTGCTTTTTCCATGACGTACATAAAGGTAATCACAGAGTTGAAGCACAAATCTAATCCACTGCATTATTTAGTGAAGTCTCATAGCAAACATTGCAAGTCTCTCTCTCTCCCTCCTCAGTACAGTTTCATGAGGTCCAGCACATTCCCAGATTCAACACTGAAGCAACTGATCCACTCTATTGACAGTTTCCTACTTAGTGACAACTTCTGTTTTAACTCTTTGTGCCTGCCAAGTGTCAGCTTAAAGCATTTTTCTTCTTCTTTCTGAGAATGTCTAGAAACCTGGACATGAGGAAATACAAATAAATACTATTTCACGGGATGTATGAATACCTTTCCTTCAAGAAAAACATAAAAATTTCAAACACTGAGTTCCTCTTTCATTTATATGAGGGAAGTGGGAGACACTTTTTTCAGTTTTTCCTCCTCCTCAAAAGGCCTTTTGAGGAGAGGTTCTCACATGCAGGAGTCACTTTTCTGGCTTATGCTTGCTCCTTTACCCTATTCTACAGTTCCTAGTCTTATCACATCTATGGTTCTCAAAGACAACTTCTTTCAATGAGATTCTAGATCTGGTTGGAAGAGATGAGAAATGCCCTGGGGAAAAAGTCCCTTGTTCCCACTTGTCTCCCTGGAGTCAGAACAGGCAGTAGCACCAAGAATTCTGAAGTTTATTATGATTTGCTGCTCTTAGAGTGCTCCTGGTGATATTAAATACTTGGACAATTTATGATAGCTCTGGCAGTCAGAGAATATATGAGATATAAATTTTTGAATAGTTTGTAACTAGGACAGGTGTGGGCTGAAAATCATGTGCAAGTCCAATCAAGTTTCAGATCCATTTTTTAAATTCTAGATGCAGATTTCTTCAAGTGTGAAAAATGTATACTTTTGCCTTGCCTTATTCTAAAGAGCTGATACATTATCTTACTTTGAGAAGAAAACAACCTCACCGCAAATCTTTGTATATTATACCAAAACAAAGTTAAAGTTTTGGCAAGATATACAAACTGAAAACATGTTATACAGTGGTGTAAAACCCAGGCTAGAACCATATTATGAACAGATAGTTATGCAGCATGACTTTTAATTATTGAAGGCAATGAAGTATGTTAGTGAATAATTCATCCCAGAATTTATTAGACAGTGATAACTTCCAGTAACTGTTTTGAAATCTACATGTACATTTAAGTCTTTTCAGCAACAGGAATTACTTGACACATACGAGAGAAAATTTATTTAAACCTCTAATACACAGATTACTAATAAACATTACACTCTTGGAATAATCTTCATAGAAATATTTAGGGGGGGGAAAAATGATAATAGTGAAGATTCATTCTTTCTGTAGTCTTCCAGACGTAACCTCTTTAAGGAAAGATACATTTGTACTATCCCTATACAGCACATGCCAGACCAGCTCTCTTTCCTTCAGACTCACATTCCTCTAAGCAGCAAGATACAGTTTAAAGGTAGAAATACTGCCCCCCAAATGTAGAATAATTTCTCCCAGCTCTGTATATGGTTCAAATACAGGAAGATACAGTCATACTGCTGAGCATCTTTAGAGATTTCAAGTTACTGTTTTATTAAATTTATATATCACTAACAATGACAAAGAACCAACCAACTTTTCCTCCTTCCCCCTCACTTTCAGTTCCATGTACAGGAAGGCACTTTGGACCAGTTTTACCCTCATTTGGCCCTTCAACTTGTGCCTTACTAGAGGGTTGTTCTACTGGGAGACTATTTTTGAAGAGTTACAACTTGCTGTAATTCTTGAAGTATACTAGCAGAATTGCACAACTTTTACCTGCCTTTCCATGAGTAGGATATTTTACATTGTATTAAAATATATTTCAGAGCATGTAACTTCCTGCCAGATTCACAGTTACATGGGAAGAACACAAAAATAATTTGTCCAGCACTATTTGTGTAGTAGTTCCTTATAGCAAGTAATGAGATGTCATCACAAGTCATCCTTAAGTATTCTGAAACAGAAATGCCTAAAATTGCATCGTTTTCCTTGCACCTTAATGTTGCATAATTAACCATGTACCATAACTCTTTGGTTGTTCTGTAACTCAAATAGACCTTGTCTCATTATTAGTCACTTCTGAACAACAGCAACAAAAGCTTAATGTCTGCACTTTCTGTAGTCACAAGCACCAATGTAGATAAAGCAGTATCCTTCTTCTTTGCTCTAGCAGTATTTTGCATTCTCTATGCAAGCATATAAATGACTACCCCCTTTTCCACCTTGTGAAAACTAGGTCCATAAACAGTAATTGCTCTACTCTGTATTCCTTGCATGAGCTGCTAAATATTATATTTCTAGTAAGGTACTCTTGCATTCTAAATATAACTTAAATGCATCCTGCTTTCATAAATAATATATTGGTGAGTCACTGATGTATCATAAGACACAGTTAAGTAAGAACCAGCTGGAAAACAAATCAATATTAGGTATAGAGCTGTTTTAACATCTGTTGGTTCCTCTAATATGAGGTTGTGCAGGCCTGTTAGATGGAAACAATTAGTTTCCAACTTCTGCTTACACTTACAATCTCATCTAACACATGTTCTTTGCTTCATGCAATTAGGTTGGTTTGAATCTAAGCACAGTACTGTGGTTATGAGAGTACTGCAAATAGCAGCCATATGACAAGGTTGTAATTGAGTGCATCTGAATGGAGATGTTTGTGTAACAAATAGTCCTTAGTGTAACAGAACGACTGGACTTTAAATAGACTTATTTTCTGAACTGGACTTGGTTAGAATAATGCATATAATAAAGAGCTGAGAGGAGCTGAGGGTAAAAAATCCCACATAAATCAAAATAGAGTAGACTAGACAAAGAAACTAAGAGTTACAATGGTTAGTAAAGGCCAGTATTATTTTAAGAAGCTTTTGAATAATTTCTTTTCTGGCATAGATTTTTTGTTTGATTATTGAAATCAGTGTGTGGAGTCATTACCAATATGTATTAAAATAATGTAAAGACCAGAAAATATATTACTTCAAGGAGCAACATGAAAACAGAGGCTTGTAAAGTGCCTTTACACTGCTTGCCCCATACTGAAGTTTCTCCACTCTTAGCACATACCTCCTCCCCCTTTTTCAGCTTAACAGTGAACCTGAAACACCATTTACACAGTGTATGTTTCCCACCAATTAGGTGCAGGAACCGCCTTTCCTCTTTGTTCTGTATCCATAGAACATTCCTGTGTTCTGGCACTTTCAAAGCCCAAGACAGAGAGGCAAGCACAGCCACTCCTTCTACTTGTTCTCCACTTCTGGGAGAAAAGAAGGACACAACACACAGTCCCCTTTTCACAGGGACCAACTGTTTCTGACTGTGGACTGTTTCCCCTTCAGTTACTCCCATTAACCCATACTATAACATAGCAGTTAATGTATCCCATGATGAGGATCAGTTTACAGACAGCTTCAGGGCACACACATCTAATAGTCACATATATGTAACCAGGAAATAATGATGCCATTAAGCTTCCACTTATGTGAAAATTTTAGTTTAGGTCAGTCTACTACAGCTGAATGCATTTGATCATATGCATTACCAGACACACTGGGCTTTGTCCTAATTTCTCATTTTCTAGTCATAAAAAAGCTGAGTGACACATACTGACTGTGTCTAAGGTTAAAATAAAAAAGAAAAGCAGGCACAGTCCAGTAGTTCACACTTCAGAAATTCGTCCACCCTCTTCTTTTGCCTGCCATTAACTCTATCATTAACTCAGCACTGGCAAGAGTCCACAGTCATATCAGCAATGTAATTGTACAAGTTATTCCTTGCACTCTGTTCAGGAGCACATAAGAACCTGAGGAACTTGACTAACAAGACTACTGTCTTAACCAGTTCAAAAATCACTCAGTATTCAATTCTCAGGAGACAAAGGTGCAACCTCTATCCTGTTGTTGCTGTTTTATTGCTTTGATTTGTAGTCTTCAGTTTGTCTTAAACTCTGACTTTCCCTCACTCTTTAGAAATTGCAGAGGGATATGTCTTTACAGATCTTTTCCCCTCTATTTGATTCTATCCCAAGAATGTCTCACTATTCGGCAGTGATTCCAAATAATCTTCATTAAGCTCCAGCTGAGAGGGCCCTAACCCTAACCTGAACTCTAACCATAACTCCATCTCTATCCTTAATCTTAAACCTAATCTGAGCAGAGAAGAATACCTGTGGTGCCCTGCCTTTGCCACACTCCTGAAGGGCTCCCTGAGGAGATCCCCATGCTTTGGGAAAGCTGCACAATCGAAAGCAGGACCAGAGCCTGCCAGTGCTCGTCCCACAGAGGCTGCTCCCTGGTCTGCTCCATATACCCTTCCAACGTCAGAATTTCACCCACATTGCAGGTCCTCCTCCCATATCTGTGAATCAGCTTTTGGCTGACCTAGATTTGACAAGCCCTTCCTGATGCTGACAGCATTTGCCTGCAGAGCAGAGTCCTGCCAGGTGCTGTTGTGTCCCACAGCAGCTGCTGTGCATGGCGGTGGCTGCTCACACACCTCCGTACCTCCACACCAGCCGGGAGACACAGCCCAACCAGCCTTACAGTTTATTACAGCCAATAGCGCAGCCCACTGGAAGCATATGGCTTAAGACATTTTTAGAGAAACAAGGATGGCTTTTATCTGCATGTAAAAGGCTGTGTGTGTTGCACAGTGTGAGGAGGGCTATGGCCTCAGCCCCTCAATCTCCTGGTGCTGCCTCTGCCCCACTAGCAGAGGTGGGAGGCGGACTGGGGCAGGATGGTGCAGCATCGATGAAATCACAAGTGCATCCTGATTGTGCAGCAGATGTCGCATGATGGCAAGCACACTTCAGCAGCACAGCCCAGTATAGGTGGCATGAAGTGTGGGGGCAACCCATGATGTTTGTGAGATCTCCTCACTTTTAGCTCCTGGCATACCCCGTCCTTGTCAGACCCTCCCACTCCCATGTCTGCCACAGACTAGTTTGTCTTCCACACAGTCTGATTACCATATGCATACATATGCTATGACCACTGCTTTGGAAGGATCCAGCCATTTGTTTAGTGCTCATTTGCTGTGGAGAAAGTTTCTCTAGGAAAGAGACATCTTCTGCACATCAGGCCAGGACATGGGGTCAGGCACAGAGCTGCTCCCACATTGTGTCTATTACTGGTGATGAGAGGTCGGGCCAGCCAAGGTCATTTCAATAGCTCCATCACAGACAGGAAAGGATGAAGACCACTTTTAAAAAGGAGACTATTCTGTGTTTGATGCTGTCACATTTTTCACATGGGTATCTAAAAATCCTCCTAGAGCCTCCTATAAGAGATCTGCATTTAGAATCTGCTGTTATTATTTAGAATCTGCTATTAGAACCTTGCTGGTTTCTCATAGCCACTGTCTCCTGGCCTTCCTCAGATACACTGGAATTAGACAGGTGGCAGAGACAGCCTGGGGCTGCAAGAGGCTTGAAATTAAAACTGTGACAGCTAGGAGATACCGTGATAATCCTCTTTGACCATGGTGCCAAAGAAAAGCCCTGTAGAATAACTCCACCTGGTTTCAAGAGCAGTTGCTTCTGAACAGCACTAGACATCACCAGAGAAGGTTGCACTCCATCCCTGAAAATGCTCCTGGGCAGGAGTAGGAAAGGATGTGCAAGACTGTGGGCCATTGTGCCTCAGCTGAGGCTGTGAAAGAGGGAAGCAGGGGCCCTTGCCAGATACTGATGATTAGGAAGGGGAAAAAGCAGATGTCCTCAGCGTGAAGCCAGTGACAAGCCTTCCTTACTCTGCCCTCTTCCCTACATGGTCCTCCCTTGCAGCTGCCCAGCCTGCCAGCCCTGACCACAGCATGAAGTCTGCATTGCCTAAGACACATGTAGAGAAAAGTGAGTGCATCCTGGGGGCTGGCAAGGCTAGGGCATGAACAAAGCACAGCCAGGGCTGGACCTGTAAATACAGCTGCCTCTGAGAGATGATATGGAAAGATTTACATACCTATAAAAATGCTTGGTATAAAAGTAAGGATAATTTCCCCAGGTTTTTCTCTATCTTTATGCTTGTGCTTTTATATAAATTGGCCATGAGAAGCACAGTTACCTACTCCCAAAGCCCAGTGTGGGCTGACTGACAAAAGAGGAATGAAGGGCATCTGAGCGGGTTGCAGTACGTGCATATGTACAATAAAAACACCCCACCATTTTTTCCTATTGACCAGGTTCATATGCAACTCTTTATGAGGTAAATTTGTGTTGCTTAGCAATGATGTTTGCACTTCTCAGCTAGAAATGTTGGGCCAGAACCCTGTAGTGTCCCTGAGGAAAAGAAAACATCTTTAAACCAAACACTTGGTGTGGATGCAAGAGCTATCGCTCTATCAGTTCACCTCAACCACTTTCATTTTACTTTCACAGAGAGAGAAAGCACATTGTAAATGAAAATGGTATAAATGGTCAGGGAATATGGTCTTCAGGGACTAAAAATATCCTTATTTTGAAAAAAGATATTTCCGACCACACATTCTCTGGTCTGACAGCCCAAAGGCTGTTTTAAGAAATAACCTGTCAGTACTGTAACATGTGACTACTGGTATCAGACTGACTCCATCAACTTTGCATGCAAATCTGCTCAAGTACTGAAAGACTTTCTGGCAATTGAAGTCTTCATTTAAAGCAGCTTCTAGAACAATAAACTGTAAAACTTTCAGTGTAGGAAATCAGTGTTCTTTCCCTGTCTTAATTTCATAATTGACTATTTTGAATGAAACTTTCCAAAAATGTCATCTTGAAGCAGCACCTGGCAGGCAATCATGAATGAGAGTCTAACACAGTTATAAGTAATTGAAAATAAAGTCTTATAATGCAAAGTGTCAGGTAAGCTTAATAACAGGCTGTGTTGTTAATCCTCTATGAGAGAACAGAATATTTTTGTTCATGGTATTCATTTAGCTGAAGTTGTGTAGGTGGCAGATTTTAACAGGTGCAGAATAAATATTTCCTGACAAATGTCACTGAAGAAGAAATTACTTTAAATTAATAATTAAGGTGTTAAGATAGCCAAATTGAATACAGATAATGTTCCTATTCATTATTCTGCCATTTCACTGATCCCTTTTATTCCTAGCTTTTTAACAACACTGTAGACCTCCCTTGTGTTCTTCCACATTCTAGCGTATTCTGATCTGATAGCAGAAATGACGTCTAAACCAGTGCTTTTTTCAAAGGGGCCTTTCTACCTTCAGCAAATGTCCACCTTTTCCATGTAATGTATGAAATAGTTTGTAAAGGATTAAGGGAGGATTTTAATTCTGCTGAAGTGATTAATAAAACCATTAGCAATACGTATTTTATAGTGGATTTTTCTATACTTATCCAGATCCTTTTGATACTCATTAGAAACTAGTCACTGCTTTCAACAGGTTTGGAGTTGGGCCCTAAAATGTCCTCACAATTTCTGAAGAAAGGAAGCCTGAATTCCACAGATTGAGCTGGGTCATTCTTAAGAAGTAATTGTAAACGTTTTTGGACCAAATTCTGAGAAGAAACTACACACAAACACACACACACATGTAGAGCTAAAACTGTAACAATGCAGACCTGTGGCAAAATCCACAGAGAGGTCATGCAACAAACCTGCTTTGTACTAATTTCTTCACTTACCACTGACATACTACCTCTTTTTTTTTCTAAATAAGAGGTGCAGGAATGCTGTCTTACATTTGTTGTGAGATCAACTGTTTATCTGATAGCACAGAATTCCTCATGTTATACTTACCCTATCTTTACATGGAAATAAAAGCTAATAGATGATTAACTTACTTATGTAAATCCTGTGGTCTCATTGGTTGTCTCAACTCTCCATCTCCGGTTCCTGGGTTCCCATGGTTACTCTATCGTCTCCTCTCATTGGCTGGCCGAGCAGAAAAACCTACCCCTCCCAGCAGCCTTATAAGCTGCGGGAAAATTGCATAAACCTCTCTTCGCCTCTGGACTCCCTGTGTGCTGCTTTGTGCCCCTTTGTCTGCCGGCATCGGGGCCTCCGCTGCCCATCTCTGCCCTCGAGAGATGGGCGGTGGGGGGCAATTCCTCCCCCCAAATCCCTACACTTACTTTTATTTATTTTACTTATTATTTTATGTATTGTGGACTGTTTAACCCAGCAAAGCCTAATATAGCAAGTTACATGAAGAGGTCTTGTTGGCAATATTTTTTGTTCATAATTTCACAGTCTTTTTAAGCACCTTCCTACGTGACTCTTGTGTCACATCTCCAAATATTTTCTTACTGTGTAGGCAGAAGACCTATATTTGGCAAAAAAGTGTTATGAATCCCTGATCCAAAATAGGGTACAGAAGGTCCATAAAAACATAACTGTCAGATCTGAAGCAAGTCTGGATTTTGGAGGAGAAGATGAAGGTGGAGTTTTCACCAGGAAGACAATATTCTGCAATCAGATGGCAGTTCCAGTGTCTGCAAAGCAAGTCGGCTATAAATCTGTAATACTCATGCTTTCTTAATGCCATGGATTAGCCTCATAGATGAAGAAGGATTTTGTGAATAAGCAGCTTTTAGGAAGACTGAGAGAACTGGGAGTTCTGGGGTGGCTCCACAGAGCAGCACTGTTCTCCTGCTGTTGCTGAGCAGTCTCTGTCTTGATGCTGCAGATGGGTGACCAGGAGATGAAGACTTTCCAGAGGGAAGAGATGTACCAACAGTAACAGGTTCAATGAGCTAAGGAGGAACAAGGCCAGTCCCCTGTAATCAGTAGCATGCTGGGTAAGGGCACCATTGGCACTTCAGCAGGGTTTGTGGAGTGTAAGAAGGAACTCACTGAAGCTTTATTTTATAAAGCAGAGGTGAACTGTGGGAGATCCCGTTCACGTTGGGGAGAAGAGCATGGGAAAATGGATGGGGCAGGAGGTAGGAAAGGACCATGAATGAGATGTCTTGACAAGATACAGACAGAGGGACTCAGGAAAAGTAAGAATTGATGTGTTTGCTCATGGTATCACACATTGAGAATGGGAAGGACAGTTTGTTCTACACTGTGGATATGTTTAAAAAACATGGCTGGGAACCACCACTTGGTCTATTTCTAACACCACACTTTTTAGAATGCAGCCAGAGCTCTAAGATGGAGCTTGTAGGTTTTGGAGCCTGTGTTCAGGTCAATTCAGGAATCATTGTTTTGGCTTCTCTCCTTTGAAGTAGTATGCTCCAGACAGTTTTAGGGTATAAACCGAGGAATGTATTCAAGAGCTAAAATACCAGCAGAAACTGTACATATATTTTCATCCTGTGCTCTAACTCAACACAGAACAGTGTTCTGCTCTTGCACTGTCCTTGACGGAAATGGCTGTCATTCAGAAAGAGTTTCCTGGTGACTCACCATATGATAAGGTTGTAGTGATGAGGAATTTATTAGTCTATGCACTGCTGACATGCCTTGTATTTTAACTGCTATTTGTCATCTATTCATGGTATATGAATGGAAAGTTACATACATTTACATTTCCAGTTCTTCTAAATGTGGGTGCAACACCAATCACTCATGCTGAGGGATTCACAGCATGTATCCTTATGTGAAAACTGTTGGTGCAATGAGTGTTCAGTCATCTCTGTTCCCTTTTTGAGCTACTAGGCATTATCCTGTGAACATATTCATTTTTCCTAAGGCCTGTTCAGGCCAACATACCAATTATATTACAAAAAACCCACAAAAAACCTTCAGTTCTTGCAGTAGTAGCCCTCTGGTGGAAGAACAACAGTGTGTGATGGCAGTTACAGAAACTCTCTTGGGAGCAGTGTTGGGGAAGAGGGGAAGAGACTGTCATGAAAGGACTTCTCTTGTCTTGCAGCTGACAGATTTTACAGTGATTCTTATAGCTCTGTATAACACAAAACATATTAAAAAAGAAAATAGGTTCATATGGGATGTTTACCATGGGATGTTTTCCCTTCTGCAGAGCTGCTCAGACATAAGGGGAAAAACAGCCAAATACTGTTGCCCTCAGTGGGGAACCTGGGGAGATGGTGCACTGACCAAGCCTGGATCTTCCCTGGTGCTTCTTGTCGTCCAGGCCAGGGCTCTTTAAGTCATTAGGGAGATATTGAATTTTTTAATTGACAGAACTCATATACAGTACCCTCAAATAACATTAAAACAGCTTCATTCACATGGTTTGCTGGAGGCTGAAAAAGGGAGAAGCATTTACGACAAGATGACAATGATGAGGCAGATGCACAGTAGTAAGATTGTATTTCACACAGAACAAGGATTCAACACAGCAGTGATTAAGGAAAGTGGCTGTCAGTACTCTTCTTGGCACTGTTTTAATCCTTCACATGGCTTTTCTATGTAGCCTCTTCTGGTGCTCCCCATAATCTCAGAGTTTGCTTATTATTGCAAGACCTGTCAAGATGTTCCCAAAAGAAAATTCATTTTCTAAAGGGAAAAATATTCTGAGCTTCAGTAGTGTAGACAAAGTTATTTAAAATGAGGATTAATATAAATTAAAAGGAATGTGCTTGATTAAAAGAGAAATATATGTCTTAAATATCTTGTTTGCAAATTAAAAAGTAAACAAACCAGCAACAAAAGACTCCTATCTTACTAAAGATTTTATTTAGACTGCTTTTGTAATATTTTTTTTCCTCTTTTTAATAGTCTTGAGCTATGCCATCACAGCTTTAATTAGGATAACCTTTTATCTGTTTATGTTCTACCAGTGACATTTGAAGATTGGCCTTCAGTGAGAGCTTTGGGTGATGTGTACACTGAGGCTTTGGAAACTTCTTCTGGACAAGCTGCCAGCAAACAATTACCATTCTAAATGTCAATAAGCTAGACATCAGTTGCCAGCTTGCATCATTTCTAAAAGCCTGCTCTCTCTGTAGATTAGATCAAAAGTCAGATGCACACTTTAAAAAATAGAACTAGATTTTGATCATGTATTACGTATTTTTATCCCTTGGAACTTGGATAAAGAATGGTATACCTGAAAGTCTCTAACATAGTCTTGAACTGTTCTAAAACCCAAAATAAAGATTTACAGACTAATTTTAAAATACTGAGCAGAGGCCTCAATGGATTTTTTTTTTTAATATGAAGTTACAACAAAAAGAGGTACCAACTGGGAGGAAAAACACAAGGTGGCAATTTTAAAGAAGTATCAGTACTAAAATTGGTGTTATAGGGGCATGGAGTGGAAAGTAGTTGTGGCTGATGTTGAGTACATCTAATGATGAGACCATGTGTTTTACAGACCAAAAATACTAGTGTTGAAGAAAACACACTATTTACTTTTCACTGTCATGTGGCCAGTTTCTTACCATCTCATTTGGTGATTTAGCTTTTGTATCAGATCAAGAACATCACTAATCATTACCAGCAATGTCTTGAGCAATAAGCTATTTTTAATTGTCTTGGTGTTACAGTGTTCCTCTCTCTTGGCACATCCAAATTTGTCTGGAGTGGTAGGAGATGTATGTTTCTTTCAGAAGGTTTCCGTGGCTAAGGCAGCTTCTCTGTCTTCATTGCAGTAATATACTTAAAGAAGAAATCACAAAATATTTCCATTCTAAAAATGAGTACTGTACATTGTATATATGAATGAAAAACACCTTAGAACATGAAAAAAATAGTCCACACAATGATTCCAACTTCCTTCCTACCTTTTCTTGCTAAGGGACCCATATTTTTCAATTATTGACCATCCAAAACAATTTGAAAACTCCAACAGGGCCATAATCATATAATCATAGGATGGTTTGGGTTGGAAAGGACCATTAAAGACTCTTTAGTCACAGCCTCCGTGCTGTGGGCAGGAACACCTTCTACTAGACCAGGTTGTTCAAAACCCCATCCAACCTGGCCTTGAACACTTCCAGGAACGGGACATCCTCAATGGAGGCCCAGTTCTCTGGTTCCAGACTGTAAAATCTTAGCTGCTTAACCAGCTACAACAAACATTTAGAAAGAGCTCCATTTGTTTTGATGCTGATGCCCTTCGGAATCTCCACTGTCTGTGGTTAACCTAGTGCTTGGCTTTGTCCTCTTAGGGTTTGGTAGAGAAAGCAAAGCAGACTATGATAACCTCGGCATTAGATCTTCCACCAACTCACAGCTCCATGCTGAATCACTCCCTTTCCCACTCCTCCTTGAACTCCTCCATGTGCTTTAACTGATATTCATTTCAGAGCTAAGGAAAGACTTGCCCCAGGGTCATATAAAACATTTATAATGGTATTTCAAAGATTTATTCTTGAATCTGTATATCTGTGACAGAAGTCCCTCATATATCACCTCTTGATCACAGCACTTTACTTTGGCATATGCCTAACAGACAAATTGATCAGCTCTTATGTTCCAAGGAAGCCTCTAATATCCCTTTTTAGGTTCTTCTTCTCTTTTACTTTGACCTTTATCACGACTGTATAGTTGCAGGGAAATGCGTTATGCTAGCTCTATCTCGTAATAAAATTGGTGGGAGATGGAGAGATCCATTTAGTGTTGACTCCATTTGCAGAGCTTGGCAGCCATTCAGTTGTTGATTAGAGGCATGCTATTGATGTAACGTTACTAACTTAATATATTAGCAACTTTCTCTTTGTATTATAGAGCTTTACCAAGTGTAGTGGATATGAGACGTACTGGTGTAACTCTCTACACTATATATCATCACAAAGATTGTTAATTTAAGTAAGTGTTACCACTAGCAGCCAATAAACAGATGAAGTGATGATTCATCTTAGTAAGTAAAGAAAAACCAAACACAGTGTTTGTCTTAGTCTTGGTTGCTTTTCTAATGCAGATTTTTATCTCCGCCACATTATGTCATTTCTGTTAATCTCTTTTAACTTGAATAAACCAAGGACAATATGAAAATTGTCTACCTTTTCTGCTGTGTTGTGGTTTACCCCAGCTGACAAGTCAACCCCACGGAGCTGCTTGCTCACTCCCCCCCATGGACTGGGGGAGAGAATTAGAAACATAATGGTGAGAAAACTCATGTGTTGAAATAAAGACAGTTTATTAAGTAAAGCAAAAGCTGTGCACGTAAGCAAAACAAAACAATGAATTCATTCACTGCTTACCACAAGCAGGGGAGTGTTTGGCCATTCCCAGGAAAGCAGGGCTTATCACACATAATGGTTACTTGGGAAGACATTACCCTGAACATCCTCCCTTCCTTCTTCTTCTCTAGCTTTATATGCTGAGCATGACACCATATAGTATGAATATCCCTTTGGTGAATTGGGGTCAGCTGTCCCAGCTGTGTCCCTTCCCAAATTCTTGTGCACCCTCAGCCTTCTTGATGGCAGGGTGGGGTAAGAAACAGAAAAGGTCTTGACTCAGTGTAAGTGCTGCTCAGCAATAACAAAAACCATCCTGAATTACAGACATTATTTCCAGTGCAAATCCAAAACATAACCCCATACCAGCTACTATGAAGAAAATTAACTCTATCCCAACCAAAACTAGCAGAGGATATGAAGATAATATTGCACCACGTTTGTTGTGCTGTTGGGATTGGATTTGTATTCTGCAGAGATAATTCAGCTTTAGAAATCTAAAACTTAGACAGCAAGTCAAGGCAGTGATCGAGGCTTCTCTATAGTGAAGGGAAGAAGAGTGGGTGATTCCTCCCACCTCTCTTAAACACCAAGTTGTGAAGGAAATGAAGCATACTGGAGATGCATCCAGTCATTCATCCACTGGAAACATAGATGTGTGAATTAGATATAATGCTTAACTTTTAGATTGCTAAAGTTAGATAAATCCAATTCAAATAGCTTACTTTAACAACCTCAATCAGCTCATGTGAAAGTAAGTGAAATATTACCACTGACCTCCATGGGACTGAAACCATAATCAGAATGCAATACAGGTATAACATTGTATTACTGTCTTGTGCTAACAAGTGTGGTAATGATGATATTGATATGTCATCACTGAAATTAGTCAAGATATTAAGTTGGCTGACAGTTATTTCTGAGGATGGATCTCTTGGTGATCCATAAATCTCTATTTCTTTGGCTGTCTTTCATTGTCAGAGAGCTCACTGTCCAGAAATAAATGTCTTTTCCATTTTAGATTTGGATAGGCTAGATCAGATCAACTCCATTGACAAGTGTTATGAAACCATACCTACTGAGTATGGAGTGAAACTTTTATTTGTAACTGATTCATCTCTTCATGTGTTCCTAAGCACTTTCAAAAAAAAAAAAAAAAAGACAACAAAACCCAGGCCTGAGGCAGATCAAATAAAAAAGGATAGAAAGGATTCAGAGGGATCAAAGTGAGAAAAGGTTATTCCCTAATGCTTTCTGAAATGACAACGCTGAACTGAAAGTACTCTATAGCTGATACTACCTATCAGAGCTTGCAGCACGCCAGTAGGGAAATGGTCTCTCCTCTGTAGAAGTCATTCTACATCCCAAACAAAAACTTGTTTCTTAAATTACACTTGTTTTAGGAATTAGGTATTTTCATCTTTCTTTCTCTTTCCTCCTGCATTTGCCTAACTTACCTTACATGTTGCTATGGTGTACAATGGTCTGGCACAGCACTGGTTGAAGCTATATTGCCCTACCAGTTGAGTTTACTCAACAATGTTCTAGCACAACAAAGTATTTCTGAGCATGCATGAAGCTCCATATTGTTTATGATGTCCCCTTCTAAGTTGTGCTTTCAATGTCTATCATTATGAATTTCAGGCTCAGGATTACAGAATCTTTTGAAACAGCTTTCTTCAAAAACAAAGAATAACTTTTCTTTTTTTTTTTTAAGATGAGGCTGGATGTGGTGCTTGGTGCCATGGTCTAGCGACTGTGATGGTAGTGGATCAAAGGTTGGACTTGATGATCTCAGAGGTCCTTTCCAAGCTGTCTGATTCTACGATTCTATGATTCTGTGATTGACCAACCCCTCCTAAAACAACACATTTTTTCCAAGTTTCTGGAGATTCTAACTAAAATGTTCTATATTCATTAATGATTTTTGCAAGTCAGTAAGCAGCTGTTCACTTTACATATACATTTAATTGTATAATTTTTTCAGAACTCTTTACATCTATCTTTTTTTTTTTTCTGAATCTTCTGCTGTTCTTACCCATTCCTCATGTAACTCAGACATCTTGTACTGCATAATTTGATTAATTTTCTGTTTTATTATTATTTTTGCATCTTTGACTCAAGAAAGCAAAGAGGAAGGAGGATTGCACGAATTTACTTTTTTTTTTTTTTTTTTTTTAAATTTGTGTTAACTTACATTCAGGCTGTCAAAATGCTTGTTCTCTGTTACCTAACATGAACCTTAGAGTCATGGCTCAACTGAGGCTTGAGAAGTCCAAAAGAGTTTCCTCAAACTAGATATTCTCAAACATATTTAACTATTTTAAATTTAACTAACATTCAATCCCATATATTCTTCTGGTGGTAAGTTTACCTATATTTATATCACTTTCAGAAACAGCATTTTTTTCAGTTCCCCATATCCCAAGAGACCATCTTCCATTTTACTCATTCGACCTGTACTATTTTGTATAGAAAATTACTTATTACACCAGGAGCAGAGCAGGAGATAGGGATAAAGGGGAGAAAGTGAGAGGTTGTATTTTGCTAGTCAAGACGTCAGTTAGGGGGTGCAAATATTAGTGGTGGTTTGCAATAAATGCACATAAGAGAAAAAACTGCTCAGTTGAAACTATTACCTAGTTTAGTGTGCTAAATACTTTGCTTACCACACTTACCTAGGATGTAATTTCAGTTCCCTTGGTCTCAGTCATACAGGTTTGAGTACATGTTTGCCTGACCTGTGCAAAACTTTCCTTACGTGGGCCACTTCACTAAAGTAAGGCTCAGACACTAAGATGTAGATTTTGTGTTACCTTGTTTCTATTACTGCTGCAGGTGATAAGTATTTTCATCAATGGACATTATCCTTAGGGAATTTTTATATTAAAGACACTTAGTGAACTGTGAACCTGCACCAAATAACCATGTCTGTCCTGGGATGTGTTTATTTTTCCCTTTTCTTTATTCCCATTGAATAAGGCATAGCACTTGAAAAAGGTACATTATTTTTTATATTTCAGGATCAAAGGCCTTTCTCAGCAATCTCCAGTGAAACAAAATATTAATTGAAAGAGTCCTCTAGCAAAACAATAGAATATAGATTTCAAACCTGCAGAGGGGCTAGCTATCTTTGGTGTTCAAAGATTTCTTAGGAATGTTGACTTTTCCCTCTCTTTTCACATTCATGATCAAAGAGTCCATAAAACTTCATCTTTGATTAGCTGCTCTCTTTCTAAGCACCACCACATACACTGACAGACTCTGGCCTTGATTTGCAATATTATTGAGGCTGAACAACTCACTGACTTGTTAATATTGGGGACTGCTTATCACACACTAATAAAAGAAGCAAAAGAGCACTTTGCTCAAAAAGCCACATCATATTTTCTTCTGGTTCTAGATGGTGTGACATCAGAACATCCTTCTCTGGATATCACTCAGAGGTGGTACAGAAGTACCTTGTACAATCTGATTTCTGAGGAACATTATTTTAAAAATTAGACTGCTTGTGTTTTGTGAGAAGCCTGGTACCTCACTCTGACTTAGAGGTTCACCTAGACTGCAGTTAGGCCTAATTACCTTCAAGGATCTTAGCATAGATGTGTCACAGAGCTGTGCTGCAATTATTTGCATTCTCACAAATCTTATTTGAGTTTATATGTAAATTATAGCACTTGGGCTGCAATACTGTAGGAATCCAGGGAAATATGTTGAGAAATGTTAGGAGCAGGTTTTTAGTAATCCTGCTTCACTTCAAGTTAGAAGCAGTTGTCTATAGACATAGGTATAGGAAATTGCTAACTGTGGAGACATCACTCTGCTTATATGCTGGTGGATTTATGAAAAATTTGGAAGGAAATAGCATGCTACCAGTATTCTCAAGTAACAGGGTATTACATTAGGGCACAATTGTACAAGATTTTCTTGCAGTAAAATGAGAAAGTAGTATGTTCATAGGAATATGGCCAAGTGCAAAAATATAAGTGCAATCTCCATTTTGCAGTTACTTAATAATATGCACTGGTAACATAGGTAAAGTGTAGAGGAGACAATTTGTTAACATTTTTACTTGGTAGATTACACCCTATAGGAGCCTTGTGGCGAGTTGAGTTTGCTTGACAGAGTGATTCATGTGAGAGAAGACTGGACTGCAGTACATTGAAAGGCATTTAAAACAGCATGAATAATGGTAGGTGTGATTTTAACTCTCTCAGCATCTTCATTCATACATACAGAGAATATTAATAAAAACTATTCTTATATAGCATTCACATGTGCATCTAAACTGTTCTGGAAAGTGTTCAATACTTTTATTTCGGTTTTACAGGGGAGGACGCCATAAGGTAACATCTCTTAGGGTCTCACTGCAAACTCAGGGTTCCAGCACAGAATTTCTATATCCCAGGCTGTGGCAATGAAAACATGCTCAACAGAGGAGGATCAGTTTAGGAAGGATTTAAACAAATCAGTCATGCACAAGTCCACAGGATTGGATGGGATGTACTCACCAGTTCCAATGGAGCTGGCCCATGTTATTGCTAGGATTCTCTGGATTTCACCAATTCCATTGTCTCACATAATTCTTCCTTCTTTGGATGCTATGGGTGTTACTGCAATTGAGCCTGTAAAGCCTACTACATTTCCATGTCTTGAAAAGAAAAAAAAATATTAAAAAGTGCAGATGTATTAAGCAGCTCAGATATAACAAAATCTGGGGGAATTAAACTGTTAGTTGTATTTTAAGCTGAGGTTTTTTCCTGAAACAAAAGTCCTTGGGACTAATCCTACACTTAACCATAGAAGCTGTGTTGCTTTATGTAGTGGAGAAACTCTTCATTTAGAGCAGAAGAGAGAGAATTGACCTCTTTAGATTTCCTCATCAAATTTTTTATGGAAAGAAGTTTTTGTGTCTGTTTGTGAAAGATATCCTGTATGCTAATAAGAGCTTTATTCAGAAGTTCCTAGTTGTCTAATTCTCCCTTTTTTTCATTATTTTCTTTTCTTATCTAGGTATCTTAATAATGATCCCAAAATTGGAAATTACTAGTTGAGTTATGGCACCCACCTAAGCAACTGAAAAACGCAAAAAGAAAGGCCATGCACCAATTTAAGGTATTGGTTCTCTCTCTTCCTTCCTTTGCTTGAAGACTTATGGAAGAAGAAACAAGGGTATATATACGAAATGGTGTACAAACTTCAGATGCCGTATTAAGCTATTACTACGAATGGAATCAAATCTTCATATTGGTGTCTCAAGTAGCAAAGCATTCCTGGAGAGTAAAGTGTTCAGTGAAGGCTAGGAAAACTCATAGTTTTGTCCCATTTAACATAAACTGAGCCTGACATATATTTCACCATGTTTCCAAAGGAAAAGTCTATGGAAATATACATGTATATATATACACGTGACTCTTTTTCTTTCCTTTTGATTAGCACAATATGCTCTCAGAAGCTAACTTGTTAATGTGAAACACATTATTTTTTCAGAGAAAATAATCAAAACAGGGAATTAATTAGACATTGCTCTTTTGACAGCATACCTGTCCATTAGAGTGAATTTGTGAATCAACATTGTTTCTAAGTGCATTCTATTTATAGAGGAGCACTTACCTGACATTGCAGAGGCAATAAACCAAAGATAAAGGTAATTTACCAGAGCATAAATCTCTATGATGAGAAGATGATATTAAGCATCTTAATACCATACCTTCTCTATGAGAGAACACGATATTAAGCACCCCACATTTATGTGGGTTTATTTAATGTCTTTGAATACAAGCATATCAATATTGGCAAATTGTATGAGATAAGAATTTTAGTCAGATATTACATAAAACTAAAGCACTATGGGAAAAAAGGGACACAAAATACAAACAGGAGATCTACCAGGAACAGCTAAAGGGCTGTAATATCCTTTATTTCTGTCCCCGTGGTCAGTATGCATGACATGTCACATGACTGGCAGCAGTCTCACCTTATGAGTGTCATAGGTTTATCACTTATGACACCTAGATAGTGGACACACTGTTAATGGAGTATTCCCTTGAAGGAATATATATATAGAAATCTAAAAGCAGGAGCAAGCACAAGGAAAAAGGAATCTTGTCTTGTGTGTGCAGTTACACTGCAAATTCAACCTTTGCCTGCTTACTATCACTTTATATGTTCTTTGCCTCTCTAAGATGTTATCACCTTTTTACTGTGGTGTCTACAACTTTCTCAAGGCAGGCAGAGGTGGAGGAGATGATCAGTGACAGAACATGAGGAAAAGGAATGCATCACCAGGAGAGGTTTAAACTGGACATTAGGGAAAGGTTTTCCACTGAAAGGGTGGTTGGTAACTGAAAAAGGCTCCTCAGGCAACTGATCACGATGCCAAGCCTGTCAGAGTTCAAGGAGTGTCTGGATGATGCTTTTAGTCATACAGTTTAATTTTAGGTAGTCCTGCAAGGGACAGAAAGTTGGACTTGACGATTCTTATAGTTCTTTTCCAACCTGACACATTCTATGATTCTCATCTTTGAATGGTGTTTAAAACAGTACTTTCGAGTTTAACAGCAACAATTGTAAGGCAAACTCTAATTCAAATGAAAATGGGTTCAGTAAAGGTTATGGTTATCTATTACTTTCTTCCATCCATGCCAGATATAACTTGAGACCTAATTCCTTTTCTTGCTTTCTCAATGTATTTGATTAGATAGATGATTGATTTTGAGATGCCACAAGAACTTGTGAGCTTTAACTGGTCCAGAAGGATCCTTAAAGTCTTTCTCAACTTTCTTATCACTGAGCTAATTATGTTATGGAAAAGATTTCATCAGTCTCTATATTGAGAGTTTTGAATATATCTTCCTTCAATGGAAAGTGAAAGAGCATTTAAAGAAAAGTGAAAAGGTAGAAAAAGAGCAGGCAAAAATTTAGCTATACCAACGGAGGAATAAAACTATCTGGTTTTCATTTTCAGATGAATAAAGGCAAGAAGCTAATGCCTAGAACTGAAGTGAGATCTTTTCCATGAAAAAGGGATTTAAACAAATGCATACGTCTATACAGCTTAATTTACAACTGTCTGAAGGTAATTCATGATTCAATGAAGAATACTGTTTTTCTTGATATATGTATACTGGTATGACACTTAATCATGCATTCACTGACAGGGTTTTTTTGCAATCATTATGTTGTTCTATGCAGCTGGTTCCCCTACTTGTTGCAACCATTCACCAAGCCCAATCCCGCTCTCGGTAATTCTCAGACTAAACCCAAATATTTTTAAGTATTTATGAGAAATTTATATTTAATTATTCCATACGTCATCCTTGCAGGGTCTTGACTATCTTGATATGGAAATCCTCTATTTTTTTTCACTCAAATAAAGTGTATAAGCATATTTGCCCACACAGCTTCCCTTATTACAGATTTTAGTTAAAGGTACAGTTAAGTGCAGCCTATCATGTAAAGAGACAGGAGTAGAAATAATAACAGTTCTGAAATAAAAAGATTGGCAGATTTTTTTCTTTCAGTTTCGTTAGTTCATGTAAACAGTATAAAATGGTGACATCAGCAATTAGGGAGACTTGGCAACTACACAGACAGGGTACTGAAATAAATAGACCAGTGGAATACAAAGACGGATTGAATAACCTTTCAAAGTTCCTCCCAGCACAATTTTCTTTAGTTCAAATAAATGGCATAATCCAATGTGGAAAGCTTCACATTAGTTGAAGAATATCTTTTTTTTACAGTAATTGCAAGTATTTGTAATTTTTAGAGGAAAGATGAACAGCACTGTTAATAACTACTGATCATTATTTAGAATCTGGAAACACATTTAGGTTGAAATGATGACTCAAAAGAGATCAAAATCTCACCTCCAGTTCTTTCATGTTCACTTATCATACACTTAGACATCAAGAGGGGTCAAAATATTATCCAAAGTTACTTTAAACATTCAGGCTGATAGTATTTGTGCATATCTGGACTGGTTCACATCCAAATACAATTTTGTTCTTCTGCTTTTAGATAGTTATTGTGTCATCTTTCTTTGTCTGTTTTGGTTTGGAACATCCATTAGTCATTCGTACCTCTTTAACAAGAATAGGTCATCTGGCTTGATGATTAATGCCTCTCATCTTTGATAATAGCACTAAAAATGCTAAAATTCTTATCAGACTAATTAGTAAGAGTGCCCTTGAGACAGTCACAAGTCTTCGTACAGATCTGTCATGAGTTCACAGAACTGCTGTGTCTGATCTTTTTGGTTACTTCTTCTAAGTAATATCTGGGCATTCAATGGAGATCACAGACACAGCAATTACTGGCTTGGGAGCATCAGTTTTGTCAGTATTTTTCCCCAGATAGCTAATTTCAATGCACTGGGTTTATCACAGTTTTCGTGAAGGAAAATTGCTCATCTAAAGCTGATTATATGGCAATGTAACAAATACGGACCATTTTCTGAGCCAAAATGAAATAGTTTACTTAACAAATTGAACAGCAAAGCAAAGAAAAGAAGATAATAATATCCTTCCAGAGATCTTTTTTTTGCCATATAGAGAAAAAATAAATGAAGCCATGGTGGTCGATTTACTTCTGGTTTCGGTTTAGGAAGGGCTAATCATTCTTTACTAACTTTTCTAAGGTTTGAGGCAATACTTTCTTTTATTTACTTTAGTTTTGCTATCGTTATTGCTAAGTACTATTATTCCAATTTTAGATTGACAAAATTTGCCAACAAATGATGCTCATAGTTCTGTATAGACTTCTATTGTTAACATAAAATAAAAACATTGAAAGATTTGTTTGAAGACAGGACAGATATTTATTAACATCAGCTTGCTTCCACAGGTAAGGGGGAAGTCACCACTTGATTCACTGCTACTTAAGTCAGTATAAACATTTCAGGGAGTGGCAATGAGCTCAACTCTGCACTAAACAGCTCTAGATTTTGTTGTCATGAACTGTGTGTGCCAAATGTAAGGTTTTTTCCCCAATTACAATATTTATTCAGAACTGAGGTAGTGGTATTCCTGAGAAGTAGTGCAGGATTTCTTCTTGAAAATTGCAGTCTCACTCTACCTTTGATTAACAACATTCCACAAAGCAAAATCCTATGGGAATTGTATTACTCTTCAATATTTGATGGTGTTACTCTAGCTTCAGGATCAACATTAAGACATGTCTTCTATTCTGGAACCTTCATCCCTTGAGTCCTAAAATCCATATTTTCACACATCATCTTATTTGTATCTGTGGAAATTATCCTATGTGCCCAACATGCTTTATGATTCTCCAGTTGCACACTGTGGGATAGAATCATAGAATAGTTTGGGTTGGAAGATACCTTAAATATCACCTAGTTCCAACCCCCCTCTCACAGGAAGGGGTGCTACCCACTGGACCAGGATGCTCTGAAGCTTATCCAACCTGGCTTTGAACGCTTCCAGGGATGGGGTATCCACAGCTTCTCTGGACAATCTGTTCTAGTGCTTCACCACACTCAGAGTAAAGAATTTCTTCCTAATACCAAATTTAAACCTATGCTTATTCTTGTCACTACATGCACTTATAAAAAATCCGTCTCCAGATCTCTTGTAGGCCACCCATAAGTACTTGAAGGTGCTATAAAGTATCCACAAAGTCTCTTCTCCAGGGTGAACAATAGGACAATTGTTTTAACTGCAAGTGAATCATTTAACTATTTTTGCCCACCTGTGCTCAGAAGGCTGAAATTTTTCTCTTCTTTCCTGGTATGTATGTGTGTATGTATGTATGCATGTATAGATAGATAAATAGATAGATAGATAGACAGACAGACAGATAAAAACTTTGTTACTGAATCAAACATTGTGTATCCTCCTATCTGAGGTGCATTAGTTTCCTGTTGTTGCTTGTTACCTGGCTGTTTCTAGTATCAGCAGAAATTCTGGCACTGACACATGAGCTCCAAGAGACGTGAAACTCCAAGAGAAGGTCTTCCCTGTCCTTCTCCCTGCCTCTCTCCTCACAAGCAGAAGACTGAATTAGACGTGCAGACTGTGCCAGACATTCCTGACTTGCTCACAGAAATGTCTTTCCAGGTTTTGTGTTCAGTAGGCTTCCTACAATGTACTGTGGAAAGTGACTTTGGCAGTCTCAGTGGGGTGACTTCACAGTAAGATTATTTCATCATTAGTTGACAATTCCAAACAGAGACGTATCAGAAGGGGAAAGCAAGAGTGACAGGTCCATCCTTCGACTTGTTGGGAAGAAGATCCTTTAAGATGTTGCACTAATCTGAAAAACAATGTTGCAAATAACAATTTTGTGAGTTCTCTGATCTTTCAGGCATTTCTATAAAAACCAGAGAGGGCTTGCAAGTGAAAACATGTTTCAGCTAATGCCTCCTTTCAGAATGCCAAATTGTGCAGGGACATACATCCGGCACTTAAGAGTATTAATAATGTCCCCTGTGTTTGCAATAGATAATCAATTATTTGGTGATTCATAAGAAAAAAAAGATACCAGTTCATTTTCTTAAGAAACTGTCAGCTCTGAAGCATTCATACCAGCCAGAATGTAATGTGGCCATTACCACAATCCAACAAGGTACACACAGAATACATAAAAACATTACAGTTTAATAGGTTGTATTTTCAAATAAAATTAAGTCTTCAAACAAAATAGACTGAAACATATGACCTCTTTTAGAAATGTGGTTTTAAAAGATGAAAATAAGAGGTAATAGACTTTCAGCACAGCTGCACTGATTTATTTGTTCATTTAATACTCTACAACTCTCCGAGCAGCTCCCTACAGAGGTATATTTTGTGGTTGATTATCTTTGAATATACATCTGTCGTTGTATTTTGGGTCTACTGGGGAAGGGACTACAATTTTTCTACCGGGTCAACTGGTTCAAAGCTAAACTATGAAAAGAATATTTCAGGACTTAAAGTGTACTGTCCCTTTGCAGAACTGTTTATTGATATTTCCAGCGTGTTATTCTGCCACTATTGATTCAATAATATGCATCTTTTGTCCAGATATGTTTAAGAGGTGATTTTCCACCTTCCATTAATTTTCTAAAATTGTTGCTTTTTTTTTTCATATTTCATCCTTAATCACCAGTACATGAGCCTCTCAAATATTTAACAGTTAATTTTACCTCAATGTTTTTTCTTTATTATTTGTAATGCCAAAAGTTTTGGCCTAGCAGATAAATTAGGCAAACCATCCTTTCTAATTAGTCATTTAATCTCAAACAAGAGCCCCACTTTTACATCAGATTACATTTTAGTGTTATGCATTTTCAAACTTTTCTTGTCTTAGTCAATATCACAGCTTCAGTCTCTCCACATCCATAAATCATATCTTCTGCATTTGAATTCTGATGGTGTTTTTCTCTAGTCAACATTCTAATACACTATTTTATTGCTCCAAGGGATATCAGAAAGTAGGATTTTACTTTTGATTTTTTGACCAGGTATTTTTTTTAGTATTGTTTGGTTTTAGAGACCTGAATTTCAAAAATCAGGATCCACTTTCATGATAAACAGTTGAAAGAAGACAAACAGGAAAACAAAACATAATAATCAGGGTGGGTCCTGTCTAATTTGAATTGATGTGCTCATTTCTTAAGGAACTAATTCTTAATTTCTATTTTCCTTTCCTCATAAACATTAGCCTAGTCAACTACAAATCTAGCCAAAAATTCCGAGATCCATTAGACTTACCAAGTTTCCCAAATAGAACAGACCTTGATCCTACAAGGCATCCTGGTTTCTGACTGCTTTGGGGCAGTGAAGTCAATCAGTACCTCATGAGATTAGTAGGACCCGAGAGCAACCAGGGCTTGGTCTGATGATATGATTTTTCAGCCTCTTGTCTCCAATACTACTTTTTGGAACAGCAAAAAGATGAAGGCAAAGAATTGAAGAATGACTGTAATAAGTGTTAAGCTACATTTTCACAGATAGTCCATTCTACAGAACTGAAACTACATATAAAGAAGTCTTATCTCCTTCTTTCATCATAGGAAATAAGAAGATTAAGAGACAATGTGAACTACTATTCCTCTCCTCTTCCCTAAGTGAAGACACACAGTTTCTGTTTATTCTTTCTCTGCTCTGGGATGGTTCTGGATACTTACACTTCTTCGGATGAAAGAGCAGTCCTTTTTGCTTACAAGTTCTCTGATAACATGATGAAAAACAAAGAACTTTTGACTTCTGTTTCCTCCAGACTGCTGAAGAGAAATGAATGGTCAGGAAATTAAGGAATCGGTTTTTCTTTGCACTTATATAAAAAAATATCTGGCCTTAGGTTCTGTGTGGATACCT
Source organism: Pachyramphus minor (assembly GCA_013397135.1). Lineage (NCBI taxonomy): Eukaryota > Metazoa > Chordata > Aves > Passeriformes > Tyrannidae > Pachyramphus > Pachyramphus minor. Next base: position 284,942 of record VYXB01007046.1, read on the forward strand.
ATTAAAATAGCTTCACGTATAATCAGTAAATGCCTTCTGCATAAAACAATTGGACTTACAAAACTCTGTGTGGAAATGAACTTTGTCCTTTTGCCCACCTTGAACTTTGGGATTTTTTGGCTTCATTAGGATATTATTTCTAGTGACCAGCAGAATTTTCCAATTACTTATGATATTGTCTTCCTCTACTGGTTATATGAACATCCAATCATATTATTTTCAGTGGGAGCTATACAAATCCTGATGCATTCTTTAGGGTTTGGAAGCTTTATTGCCAAACCATGATGAACATTTTCTGGGAAAAAAAAAAAAATTAAACAAGAAAGTTATGTCTTATTATCTACATAAAACTATATATATAAATGATAACACATGCATATAAAGGAAATATATCTATTATCTGATATTGTAAAACTCCTCTCATTTTCCAATTGCTTGTTTTCAACTACATCAGCACTCTTGTCACCAGGTGATGCCATGGAGTTGCACGTAGGTAAAAGAGAAGTTGTGAAGGATTGGACAGTCCATCTTTCTCTGAATGCCAGCTGTCCTGACATTTCCATTCTGTACAACAATGCACATTTCTGAGTATATGGCTTTACATCCTTGTCTGGTAATGCCATTCTTGGATTATTTTTGTCTAACCTTCGTCAAGCTATTTACACTTGGCAAAATGTGATTGAACTTTATACACAGTAAAAATAAACTCCAACCATTACTTGCCCTTTAAACATTTGTAGTACGTTATTTCACGATGTCTGTTGTATTCAGCAAATAGATAAGAAATGCGTTTGTGACAGAGTACTGTAGATAAGATTGCTAAGGACTAGGAAAGGAAGTTGCCATTTTTGTCTGTTCCAGACTCTGCATATGCCTCTTATGTGTAGAATATATTGATTAAAAGATTCTGACATTTCATTTTCTATTATAGCAGCTGTCTCCTGTTCCCTAAATGACAGCCAACAAACATGACCAGTGCCCTCCAGATATTTACAGGCTTCAATTTTTCTAATGGATCATTATACATTCCCTATATATTGTCTCTGCTATGGGATCTTTAAAAAGTAAAATATGGCATTACATTAGCCACTTAGAAAATCCTGTTATGACTCCATGAAAATCCACAGTAAGAATATTATTTGTTCCCTGAGTTTCAGCACTCCCCTCCCCCGGTGCTGTTTGCCTTCATCCTATTTGAGTAGGAGAAATGTAGCCCACTAAATAAATTGGGCTACATCACTAGACTGAAGAGAAGCCCTGTGAAGTTAGGTCTGCACATTGATTTGACATTATTCAACAGAAGGTGCCCTAAAACCAAAAATGGTAATCCTATTATTTCATCAGTATTACACAGGATCTCTTTAGCTGAACTCTGATAACCTTTTACCAAACAAGTTTCTGCGTCGTTCATTAAAAAGTTCTATTTAGAAAGCTAGGAAATATTTTCATTGTTTAACCAATGCAGATTTTTTTTTCAACTTGTACTGGCCAGTCTTCACTTCACAACGGCAGAATCCAGAAGTATAACGAGAAATGTAGCTACTAAGTAATTCTGGATATTCAAAATGCAATTTACACACCTGCTTCCCCCCACGGATTAAAAAAACCTATTTACTAAAGGAATACTCAAAGAAATATACCTCTGACATCACAATGCAACAAAGGTGCTTGTGAAGTCCCAGCTAATGTGAGGCATAGACCGGTGGCTACTGCATTTGGAGCTGAGAATGCAGCGCATTTGCCTCCGATCTTTAAACCATTTAGCACTTGCTTCCCTGGAGTGATTGCTGCAGAACTGAAGATGATTCAGTGTTCCTTTTGATAAATGATTCTTGAAAGCTCAAGACATGCTCTGTCTGGAAGAATTCACAGCCATCTGCTGGGAAGCTAATGTGTTCATCTCACACATACAAATCATCATGTGGATGATATCTCTCACTGCTTTGCACTAATCTGACTTTATTGATATTGAAATCAACTGGTGCCATTGCAAAAATGGAGGTGTAATTTGACCCATGGATTCTATTTAATAACACAGGAATCCCTGTAATCTCTTCTTTGCTTCTAATTGCTCCCTTACTAAAATTTGCATTTGTCTTTTATTGAAGAAGAAACCTAAAAGACTATGTTTCCTCTTTTTTTCTCTTTTTTTTTTTCCCCCCTAGTACAATTCAAATCCTTTGGTTATTCCTAATTTCATAAATAATTTTGTAACTTAACATCAATAATTTTTAAATAAGCTAGGCAATCCCTTATATATTTTCATCACTGTAATCACGATAAAGGTTTCTGAGGGATATGTATTATTTCTGATTGCATGTTGGTGACGACTATAGTTTTCTTGAAGCTACAGAGTTTGTACTATTTTACCAGTGTCATCTGTTTCCAAGGATTACCTTATATGCTCAGGAAAGTGTATGGAAGAAGCTGAGGCCAGCACCAATGATGTGGCCCAGCAGGACATACTGCTGAATATCTTTCACCCCCAAGAATAATCTCATGTGATACATTCTTCCCTTACATTAACCATCTCGAAGTCACAAGAAAAAACATATGGGATGACATGGGTGTAATTAGAAATAACTCTATTAATTGAGTCGACTCATTTAACAACTGTAAAACAATTAGTTTAGAGAACAACTAGGGGCATGTTTGGGCTTGTGAGTCCATAAACATCAATGGACATAACTTTTTTTCTTCACTGAAATGAATTTATGCTCAGAATCAATGTGGAGTTTGGTCCCTCTATTTGGAAATCCAATAGCTACTGCATAATCTCTTTTCAGGTCAGGTAAATACAGCTTAATTTGGTGGGTTTTATGCACCTTTTGTGGTTCTCATCAGTTATAGTAGCATTTTCATCTTCAGTATTTCTGGATAATTTTCTAATTAATTCCCTGTAACAGGACTGAAAAATTCACAGAATAACCTTTAGTCACCCCCTAATTTCTTGTTGTATTCAGGTGTTCAATAAAGAGCTGGGTCTTCTTTTTCATAACTGTCCTTCTAGCAGCTTTACTCATATATCAATAAAATATGTTTCCAAGCATAATATTCTCTTGGCATAATCATCTCTTCATTCAGAATTACCATCTGTGCCTTGCTGGAGACTTCATTCTTTTATGAAACTGGCAGTGGTGGCAAAGGTCATTTGAATTCCCAGGATATGCAATCATCAAACAATTTGCAATTCTCTTTTCAGAGCCATTTTTCCACACAGCTTTTAAATACAGATAATTCGTGATTTGTTGTTCTTGCTGTTGTTGTTCAATGTTTCAGGAAACACTGTCCACCATCCTTCCCCTCCTCCCACCAACACTTTCTCTACCAAGTTCTTACCCAAGGCTAGATGGATGAGACTCCCTGTGAAGCCCATCAGCACTTGTTTTTTAATCAGTAGTACAGATTGCTGTTGACTTAAATGAAGCATATTTCCCACCCAGGGTATGAGCACATTGCCTTCAAGCAGATCATATTTAAAAATAATCTTAGGAATAGATTTCGTATCATACAAGGCATGGGAAAGAAAAAGAGAAAAAAAAAAAAAAAACAAACCACAAACCAATATCTTTTGACTGATGATATTTATGAGAGGCAAAGATTCCCTTTTGCTTCTTCTTATAATTTAAAACACTGGATTCACTACTAGATTCCTGAAGATTTTGAACATAGAAACTAGAAGATCAAACAAACTCAGCTTTTCTTGCTGTTGATTCTTTCCATTATATATTTTCAGAATTTCCAGGTTTAGTCACAGAATTCTTTAGCCGGTGACATGGTGGTTTACTTTTCTGTGCTTATTTTAAAAGTATTTTTTAAAGTAAGTTACGCCTCTGGCCTTGGTACTTGGTACTGTGCATACTCGAAATGTTGACTTTCGTTCACAAATGGAATAACTGAAACTCCCAATTCCTCACTGAGAAATCTAATGGGTTGAAAAAACCTAGTTCCTTGGGACACATCTGAATCACACACTCTTTTTTTAAAACTTGCTGTGACTTATTTACAGAAGGTTATCGTGTACTATTGCCTGTGTATTCTGTTGGTAATCTAGAAAACTGACTTGGAATGTGAATGCTGAGGCATCGAAGTGCCCAAGTGATCCTCCTCCTTAATGTGGAACTCTTTAGGCCATCAAAAGTATTTATACAGGAACTTAGAATCTGGAACCTGTCTCAGTCCCACCTTGAAGGAGTCCATCTCTCTACAGCAATTACAATTCCTGATGCTTCACTCAGATGGACCTGAGTTTCAGATCACCACAATGCAGTGGTGCACTGTCACATAGGAGGGTTCTCTGGCCTGAGGAAACAGAGAAAATATCAAACAACTTTATGTTGTGAAGCTGAACTAGAAGTTCAGTTTCACTGTCTGAACTGGGTACCTGCTAGGGTGCTTCATCGTTGTTATTCACTAGAAATTTCTTTCCATCCTGTTTCCATTTGGTTGTGTGAGGTCCCCAGAAAGCTGTATTTCTTGGTGGTGTAGTTCAAATTCCAGAGAGCATCTGCATGAGCAGAGACCTTGTCTGGACATTTCAATTTGACTCATATATAGAATAGTTTTCTAGAAATACCTGTAAACTGAATTGCAATATGCAATGCATAATGTCACAGAGAGAGACTTGAGCCACTCACTGCTTCCCTAGTGCCACCAGAACAGAGTCCCATGCAGTGGACTTCTGTGTGCTGAAAGGGTTATTAACTCAGGGCACTGGCAAGGTCTGGGATAAAAATAAGTGGAAAGTTTTAAGTGAAAACTTGCTTGACAACTGACCAAAATAAGCTGAAGTGTATTTAGAAGGAAATTTGTTAAGGTAGGCAGTACTAGAGGTTTTTTATTGATTCTCTCTCAGTCTCTAAATGCCAGTGATTAATTTATACCCTGAAGCGTGGCTTTTTACCACAATCATTATTGGGAGTATAGAAAGTGTTAAACACTTAGCAAAGCCACTGATATAACCTGTGTTAGTTGGCATCACCGTGAGGAAAGAAAAGTACAAATATTTGCAAAATGTGATAGAGATAAAGAAACCTAATGTTTTTTTTAACACTAAGGAGCTTTAATTTTTTATCCCTAAAACCTCATCAACCTGCTGTGCTGCACAGCATCAGTTTAGTGATGTTCTAGCTATTAATTCTCTTCCAACTATGGATTTAAGGGAATAATGAATATGCATTTATAAGATCTACAAAGGAGGAGAGAGTGTTACTTTTCTGTAGATTTCTTGAATCAACAAAAAGGGATACAAAAGCTCACAGACTTGATTAGACCGCTGGTTTATTTAATATAGTATCTTGTTCACAAATCACAGAACTCAAAGTGCAGCATCTTTCTAAGTTTTAAATCTATGCATCACAGGTGTCTGCAAATTCAAATTATATGACATAAAAGGCCCAAAGGGATCTTGATGGCTTGGAAAATCTTGCCCATACTATGGTCATGCATAGCTCTGACTATTTACTGGAGCAGTTGCCAGCTGTAATCATAAGGTAAGAGGCTGAAAAACACTTCAAAATTTTACTGTAGATTTGTCCTTTAGTCAGTGAAGTCTGGAATGTGTATGGATCCATGCTCACAGCTCACAATGGCTAGGTCAACAATTTTGCAAGGACTTCTGACTTGACTTTACAAAATACTCTCCAGAAACAGATCAAGATTTCTCAGTAGTGAAAACAGAACCAAACTGTCTTCCAAAAAAAACCAGCCAGAGTCCGGCTATAGTACTAGGAGAGAAAGGGAAGGAGGTAGAGCCAGTGTTCTGCTGTGCTGAAAGGAATATATGGCCTGAACTCCCCAGGTTGGTATTTCAGGCTAAGAATCTTTTTTCAGCTGGAAGTTAATATTTCATCATTTACCCCGAATGGAGGAAGGAAATAGGAACAAAATCAAGTTATAAACTTCAAAACTAGCAGAGAATTTTCAAAAATTGTTTAAAAATGAGCTAAAGTGGTTCTGAGAGAAAGGCCCTGTGATAAGTGTTGGTTAAGACCTGTCAAAGTAAGGGAAGAAAACACTGAGCTGGGAGTCCAAAGACCGCTTCCCAGAAACATCTAAGGAAAGGATCAGGTAGAACAATTGATAACTTGTCTTACAGCTTTCTTACAGATAAAGTGGGGCTTTAAAGATTTAGTGCATCCAGTGTAATAGAATCTTCCTTGGTTTCTTGACTTTTGATATCTTCTTTTTTTTTCCTAGTGAGGAAGCGTTGTAGATACTGAGCCCATAGTGCTTTGACTAATATAATTGGTCTCTTTAGGCTGACACTTGCTTCTGCTGTTAGGCTTATCTCCAGATCTGTGGCAGTATGAAGACTGAGATGAATTAGATCTTCTATCATAGTCTGCTTCCCTTCAAAGTAAGTTACATCAGATCTGAAAAATTCAGAATTACTAATTTTGCTGAGGAAAATTTGTACAAACGTCTGCCAACTAAATAGACCTTACCACAATAAATTCAGAGCATACAGAACTGGTAGTATAGCTGTCCCTTCTTTTAATGTAAGAATGATCATAAACAAGACTGTCCATAGAAGATACTCTTTTGATATATACCATTGCTGATGGTCTGAAAAAAAAAAAGGAAGAGAAAGTAGCAATAACATCTGACAGATTTCTCAGTATACAAGAACACAGAGAGGTTACAAAACCTGCAGTCTTGACAGTAACTATGTTACCTTTCTCATTGCTGACAGAGGTTTTGAATTCTAGGTTTACAGTTCATGATGACAGATCCAAGATATTAGCAACTTGATTGGTATTTTATACCACTTAGTTATGGTGAGGGCAAAACCCACAATGTTTCCATCACCTTGACGTGTCGCTTGTGATGTTGCATGAAAGGTGGAAAAATGCAGGCACTTGCTTTTAATGCAGTGAGGTAGCAACTTTGGAGCCCTTTTTTTTAGAAATATAATGCAAACCAGTATGTTTAATACATGATTAAATTAACATGATATTAAGACTTTTGTGCATGCTTACAGAGGACACATAGTCCTGATCCATCATTGCTGTGATCGAAGTCAAACAGTCAAATATAAACAGACAGACAAAACAGCCAAATTAAAGAAAGAATGTCAGCATAACCAACTGTTTGTCTGTTTGTGCTTGCACCAATCTGCCAGCTACACTGGATCCAATGCATTGTATAAGATTGCCCACACTTACTAAAATTCTTTTATTTCACAGACCTTTGTTTCATAAAAAATTATTTTAATTTGGAAGGGTGGAGGGAATCCCTTGCACTTTCCCTCCTTGCAGCAAGTTATATATATTTATATGCATACTACACACACCTCCACACATATGTATTATCACAGGAAAAAGTGAAGAGCTTTGGTTTGTTTTTTTTCTTTTAACATGTTGATTTATATGCTCCTGTGTGTTGTCTGTATGGGTATATGCATTGCAAATCTGATTCCACATACTCAGAGCTATATTCTACAGCAATCTACAAAATAATGTCATATTTTACACTGTGATTTTACTGCCCTTGCTTATTACTTAACTGTCCTTAAGATTATAACCACTTCAAATTATTTAACTACAAGAACAAGGTAACTGGAGTATTTCTTTACCAGACTGCTGAATATCATCTTGTATGATGATTGCTTCTCATCCAGCCAAATCTGTGAGTGATATAATTTCTCTGTCCTTAGGTAACAGCTAACAGTAATTTTTCAAGAGGGTGATAAAACCCTTCTTATAGACAAAGGCTAACCTCCTCACACATTTTATTTTGATCTGAATGTCTTCTCTTAAATCCCCAGCTGCCTGTGGAAAGCAGGACAAGATATTCAGTGCAGATGAGTGACAGAGTCTGGGGAGGGCAGGGGTACAGACATGCTCCCTCTGTCCCTCCAGCAGTAGCACAAGCTTCTGCTCCTCACTCCTTTCTCCACCTGAATTTCTGAGCCATTGACTGCATGGAAATCAATATCATACAAGATGGCCCTTGATTAGTTTTAAGATTAAGAAGAATTAGGACTTTCTGTCAGTTTTGAATGGACAGTCCGGTCTGCCAAGACATGGCTTGTGGTGAGCCTCACTGGAGGAGCTTGCATGGAGCATGGAGAGATCCTGAAGCTTCCATGGATAAAAATTTAAGTTTTCCCACTCCACCATTGTAACTCATGCACAGAAGATGAGAAAAAAAATAATGATGCCTCACTTTTTTGCAGGTGAGAATTTCTAGTTCCATGTATGAGCTCAAGCTCACCCAGGCAAGATCTTTGACTTTGAATCATTTGTAGGGTTTTAAGAAAGGGACTCTCTCTTCCAGGGTTAAAAGTGTACTTGTCTGGGAAGTTAATTCAAGACTGGGGCTGTGGAAACCTAGATTTTGTTTAATAAGCACTTAGGACTCTGGTACTACTATCCCAGAAATAGTTAATATTTATTATGATGTTTATGTTTGTTGTATGTTTTTCATGTACTAATGAAAATGTGCCCAAAAAAGAATACACACATTAACACTGCAATATTTAGACAGTATAATTTTTTCTTTGCTGTCCTCCCCAACTAATATTTTATTCTTATTAATACAGTTTTCCATGTTTTGTGCATGACACAGCATCTTTCTGAAGCTGCGGTTTAGAAAAAACCTTGTTTGAAGTTTTGCTGGCACATGAAAACCCATCATCTATGGAGAAATTGGAAGCATTTGAAGTGGCTGATACACAATAGCCATAGCAGATTTGCAGTGATTTGAACAAATTAACATTAATTATAAGTCAGGGAAAAGAGACATCATCTTCTTAAACAAACTGCTCCAGGAAAAAGAAGAAAGCGCAGGGAACTGTTTCTAGGAGTGAGACTCCCATGTAAGTTATCAGCTAAATCATAAAACTTAGAGCACTTATAAAGTGGATTTTCCAAAAGGCTGATGTTTTTGCATTCAGTATAAACTGACACAAAATTTTATTATGAGTCCTGCAGTGCACTAGGGAAGTGCATTGTGACTACCAGTACTCTTGAATAGACTGGTAGTGTGAGAAACCAAGGCAACTGCAGATTGAGATTATGCAGTTTTCCCCAAATTCAGAGTTGCATCCCAGGTGTTTACCAGGTCAGTATAGGTAGCAGCAATGGAGCTGCAGTACATGATCAAACATTCTCCTATGACTGTAGAGGCAGCTCCTTGAATCTGCAGATGTGCATCAGAAGTGAACACATTTTAAGAACTGTGCCTGACACTTGTGTATGTTTGCCATGACAATTAAAAATTCATCCTTATGCTTATGCAAATCTAATTTCTTTATATAAGAGGGACTCTGTAATATATACAGACCCTATAACAGCCCATAAGATTGCTGTGAAAAGAAACAGGGAGAAAAAGTCCGTCACATGGGCAGTTCAGGCTACCACTGAATAATTTGCAGTAGTGTGCAAGGATACAATACACTCAGAAGTAAGGAGGTATCAACTAAAACTGTGCATCTCTCCAGTGCACCTTTTTGTTGATGATATGTAATATCTGGTTCTTATGTGCTGTACTGGGTTTGCATGGCAAGGTTTTAGTAGCCAGGGATTACAGGCCTGGCTTCTGTGAGAAGCTGTTAGAAGCTTCCCCCATGTCCAACAGAGCCAATGCCAGCTGGCTCCAAGATAGAACTGCCACTGGCCATAAGGCCATGACCTTGTGCCCCTGCCCTTCCCAGTGGTAGAGTCTCTGAAGTAATATATTTAAGAAGGATGAAAAACATCCTCTTGTGCAACTGCAACCAGAAAGAAGAGTGAGACTCTAAGAGAAAGAACTCTGCAGATGCCAAGGTCAGCGAAGAAGGAGGGGGTGGATGTGCTCCAGATGCCAGAGCTGATTCCCCTGCACCCCTTGGAGAAGGCAATGGTGAGGAAGGCTCTAACCCTGCAGCCAATGGGGGACCAGAGTGGAGCAGAGACACACTTTAAGCCCAAAGAGGACCCCATGCTGAAGAAAATGGATGCCCAAAGGAGGCTGTTACCCTATGGGAAACCCATGCTGGAGCAGGTTCCTGGCAGGACCTGTGGACTTGTAGAGAGAAGAATCTGTTGGAGCAGGTTTGCTGGCAGGACTTGTGATTCCATTGGGGACCCACCCTGTAGCTGTCTGTTCCTGAAGGATGGCACCCCATGGAAGGGACACGTGTTAGAGCTGCAGCAGAACAGTAGCCTGTGGCAAGGGCTCACACTGGAGAAGTTTGTGGAGGACTGTCCCCCACGAGGGGGACCCCACATTAGGGCAGCGTGAAGAGTCCTCCCTCTGAGGAGGGAGAAACAGCAGCAACAAAATGTGATGAACCTATTGCAACCCCCATTCCCCATCTACCTTCAACGCTGGGGAGGAGGAGGAGGTAGAGAAAATCAGGAATAAAGTTAAGCGCCTGGTAAAGTGAGGGAAGATGTTTTTAAGATTTGAGGTCTTTTTCTCATTATCTTACTCTGTTTTTTTCCCCAAGTCAACTCTGTTTTGCCTGGGATGGCATCTGCTGAATGACCTCTCCCTGTCCTTATCTTGACCCATGAGCCTTTATCGTTTTTTCTCCCCTGTCCAGTTGAGAAGGGGAGTGGTAGGGTGGCTTTGATGGGCACCTGGCATCCAGTCAGGGCCAAACCATCACACTTAGCAAATTCTACTAAAGTGACTAATAGAAATATTAATTATATGCCAGCTGGTTTTATCCATTTTGTATTTCATAGAATCATAGAATCAGATGAGTTGGAAAGGACCTCTGAGACTATCAGGTCCAACCCTTGATCCACTACAAGTGTGGTTACTAGATTATGGCACTAAGGGCCACATCCAGTCTCTTCTTAAATACCTCCAGGGATGGAGAATCCACCTCCCTGGGCAGCCCATTCTAATGCCTGATTACCCTCTCTGTACAGAATTTCTTCCTAATAACCTAAACCTCCCCTGGCAGAGCTTGAGACCGTGCCCTCTTGTCTTACTGATAGCTGCCTGGGAGAAGAGACCCCCACCTGGCTACAGCTTCCTTTCAGGTAGCTGTAGAGAGTGATGAGGTCTCCCCAGAGCCTTCTGTTCTCAGAGTTAAACAACCCCAGCTCCCTCACCCTCTCCTCATGGGGCTTGTGTTCAAGAATTTGAATGTATTTATTGAATTCATTTGAATTTACATACACGGTATCTTCCTCACAGTTGTGTAAATATGTATATGTTTAGTAGTGCAGAAACCCTTAATTATTTAAAACTGGAGATGAAATGATGAAATACAGAAGTCTGTCATTCGTCATTGCTGTTCACCATTATCATCACCTGCACAGCTAGATCAATACCTTCTGAAAGCTGTTTATTTTCAAGGACTTGCATAACTGAAATTACCAGGGGTTTACAGTACTCCTTATCTCTTGGAAGAATTTTTCTGTCTTCTAGCACTGTAAACTTGCAATCTCCCTTTTGTCTATTTTTTTTCTTCTGGCTGTGGAGTGCAGTTATGTGTATTTCTTGACATTTTTTTTAGATTTCTGAGAACTTAATTTATTGTTGTGTCTATTTGATTTGGTCCTCTACTTAATTCCCTCACCCTCCCTCCCAGTTGGTGAGAACTGTGTTTCATTTTGGTTTTGACAGACCATCTCTTATATGACAGAATATCAGGGCTGGAGGAATTGTTAGCTTAAGATTTTTAAATTTGTGTTAAAGAGACTGATTTTCAGAACATCTGTGAATGCACTCTTCCTACTTCCATTTTACTTCTATATTTATGGGGTAAAAATAACATCAACTTTGTTATTGTATAGAAGTTCAGCATGAATTTTGCAAGACTACATTTTCATTGCTTACATTCCATTTTCTTTCCCATGTCTTTTTTTCTCCCCTACTCCCCAGGCTGTATTTTCTGCCCCAGACCCTGGGTTCTGTCATTTATCCCATCATTTAACTTGCTCAGGACTTTATTTTGAAAGCCTCATTTTAAATGAGCAGTGATTTACATGTTATAACTCACTCCCATTGAAATCAATTGTCATCTTATAGGTCATCTTTAGTGCAAAGATAGCAAAAATTGATTTTCACATATCTGCAGAAAAGTAATCATGTCTACTGTTTTTTACTAAAAGATGCATTTCAGGTTACTTCTTTGCCTAAATATTGTAGCCATTGAATTGTATTCATGTATTGTATCCATTGAATAGCTTTCCATTCCTTGGTCCACTGACTCTCACGAGCAATTGCCAGTATCATTTTCCCTGAGACAGTTTTTTACAGGGTGGTAGTGTTTGCTTGCTTCTTAAAAAATTATTTCTTCTCTCTTTTGTCTAGTTTTAATTCATACACATTTACTTCCTATTATCTCTCTTGTTTTAATTTAATTTCTCTTTTACTGAATTCAGTGAGTTGTGCAAATTAACTTGTGAGAGTGAAACCTTGATTATTTCACTGAATTTTAAGAACCTTAAAATTCCCTATCTAGGAATTTATGATAAATTAAGAAAAACCTTCAGTGATTCAACCTTTCTAACATTTCAATAGACCCTTGAAAATTATTATTCCTCTGTATTTACTATAAATCTCCTCAAACAGGTACTTCAGTTATTGAGGTAGTAGGTGGAGTGAATCTGAATGCTATTTCAAGATTTCATACATAAGATGTATGATTGTGTTGCTGGAGAAGTTATATCAATTGACAATCACTCATGTTTCTAACCTAGATTTCCCTGACTTTAACTTCTAACAACTGCATCTTCTTTTGCCTTTGCATGTAGGTAAAATGGAATAGCATCGATAAACAAATTGCTCACTCTCCAAATAAACTTTGTATGTGTCTTGAAAGCCCCTTTTACTATTCTACTGCCCTTTCTGCAACGCTGACAGCTTAACAGAAAAGTCCTCCAGCAATGGCTTTAGCAGTGCCATATGCTGCAGGAGTGCAGTACAGGTACCCTCAGTGCCTCGGCTGTTTTGTTTTCATGTGTCTGACAGTCACATTAGGTCTCTCAGGCACTGGGAACATAGATCCTTCTGAACTCCTACATCTTTTTATTTTTTCTCAAATGCTACATCTGCACATGCAAGAGTATGTCCAGTCTTTGCTTGTGGGTGCTTGGTTTGTGTTTGACTGTTCTAAATATGTGCTGTTGGCATGGGTCCTCTTGTGAAATAGGGCCATGGAGCTCCGGAAGGCTGTCCCTGTTTAGTAGAATTTTCTTGAATTATAACAATTTACCACTTCTGTTGGTAATGCATGTTCATTTCAAGAGGACAAATTATTTGAATCCTAAGCTATACCTTGATTCTGTTTGGGTACATTATGTCTGTAGGAGTGAGCCCATAAGAAATCAACCCTAAATGGTAGTCGGTATCTCACCCTCAGAAAGCCATTCTCTAGAAATTCTAATTGTTTAGTAACAATGGAAGAACTGACAAAAAATAGAATGTGCATCATGTCAAACAAATATTCTGTAACTATAGTAATACAAATTTCAGAATTCTTTACTACCCACAATATAGTATTCCAGAGCAAATTAATGCACATACATTTCAGCAGTACTCTATATCCCTGTTTATAGCACCAGAAAGTCTGTCTAATGTTCAAGCCATTTTTTTTCTTTATAAATTATGCTGATCCAAATGTTAGTTTCTAGCTACAGGGCTCTGATGCAGCTGGTGCTGTCTCACACCACTAAGTATTTTTTCTGGACACCTCTGTCATCTGAAAACCATATGTACTTTTTTAAGAATATATTTATATCCTTAAAGTGATTCATCGAACCAGCATACCTTTCTTTCCCGTCATTCTACTAACCACAATTTAACCTTTACTACAGTGCAGGAATGAAAAACAAGTTACATCATGTAACTCATTGTTTAAACAATAAATCAATACATCTAATACAGATGTAAGCTCTGTTCTGCATGTTAACTTTCTGTCTACCTTGTTCACTGTTACAGAAGATTAAAATTGTAGACACCTTCTTCTAACAAGCTAATGGTTTTCATAGGATTCCTATCACATTTTGATTTCTGCATGTAGACATAATTTACCACAGTTTGTAGTTTTCCAGTTTCATCTACAGCCGAAGAATGGTAGATATCAGTGACTAAAGCCTGGCTGCTCCTTTTTGCAGCTCTCAACCCAAGGTTGCAGTGGTCATTAGCAAGACCCAGTGAGGTGACTTCGACTCAACATTCCAGAAGAAGAAAGTATTGTTGAGCTGCATGTGAATTCCTAAGCTAAAGACATGTGACAGAAGAAAATACAAAAAAAAAAGACGGAAGTGCTTATTGAGGTAGCCTTAGTAAGCAGAAACTCAGGAAAAAGCAGAGTGAATAAAAGGTATGAAATCATTAGGAAAAAAAAAAGAAAGCAAAATTGGAGGGTTAGCTCAGGTCTTGAAGATCAATGATTTCTGGTGAGTGATGGAAGCCAACACTTTCCTGCTGGCTCCTTAGCCATCAGTCACCAACATTCTTCAAGTGCCTTTGCTGGGGTGTTGAAGCTTAGTCTTATATCATTTTAGTCTTGCCTTTCTACTGTGTAAATAACTGCTATGTATTCATAAATAGTGCATGGACTTACTTTCAGAAGGTCTGCATGTAATAGAAGACACCTAAATCAAATTCTTCAGGTATTATGCCTATGTTTTGAAAGTAAGCAACAACATATGTCTAATCCCTCTATGTGTTATGTTGCTTAGAGATATATTTAGACCCTGGTTTTTACAGGTTATTTTTAATTAGTAATTCAGCTATGTGAATTATTTTACAGTGGCAGAGATGAGGTGATGAAAAGCAGTGATCCAGATGTCATTTAGCTACCTCTATTCCAACAAATTGATTTCCTATCTGTTTTCTCTAGGGCCCTCGAGTGCTTTTCAATACTACCAGGCTCTGTGAAGATATGAAAATTTAAAAAAAAGAAAAAAGCTCTTGTTAGAGAGGAAAGAATTCTTTGAACCTAGCCTTCCCAATCACATAAACTTTGTTAGCTTTATTAGTAAATTCCAAAGGATTGTTGTTGTCATCTATACTGCTGACAAATGTCAAAGGTATGTGTCTCTGTGTGTGTTTGAGTCTGTGTCCGTGTGTGTTTGTGTGTGTGCTTGTATGTGTGTGTGCATGTGTAAAGGTAAAGGTAGCTGTGATAGAAATCCTTACACTACTTGAGTAATTTGTCATGCACAGAATATGTTCCTATGCACACTGAAGCATATTACAATTTCCAGTGGGAAAGATAGTCTTTCAAACAAACACTATAAGCCAAATGCTAGGATTATCACTTGTTCTCTCTTTGTAGTTGTAATTTAATTGACATTCTACATTATATTTCCATTTCAAAGAAACAAGGAGACCTATTCAGCAGCTGTGCAATCACCCTCCAGTTACCACTCCCACTTAGTTTCACATAGGTACTCCTGGTGGCCCATGCTGTATTAGAACAAAACAGACTCATTTTAAAGGTCAGGAATTATCCAAGTGAGTGGCATTTTTATGGGGAGAAAAAATTTTTACATTTGTTCCTGAAATTATGATAGTCAATACAGTGCAAACTGCCATATCAACAAAGGAACCTAATAATACAGCTACTCTGTGATTTGTTTTGGCTTAGATCTGAGCCACTGCTTATAGCAGTTTAACACATGCAATATCTCTTAGCTGTTTTCTTAATGTGGTTATGGTCATCATATCTGTGAAAATAAGCTATTCAATAACAGTATTTTTTCATCCAAAAGAGTAAGCCAAAAGTTTCCACTTTTATTATGTCTACTTCTTCAGATAACAAGCAGCTTTGCCTCTGGAAATGAACAAATTGTTTGTTCTCTGTCTGGGCATTTTTCCTCCTAAAAATGTGTGATCTGCAGGGGAAGCAAATGATATAATCATAGGAGTAGGAAGCAAAGTTCTTAAGTTGATGACGATTGTGGAAATTTTAGTTCTGTATTTAGAATACCGTCTGCAGAGGGTGATCTTCATTTATTCGGAGAATAAATAATACAGCCTTGATGACTTTGAGAACTTAACAGAAATGATGATCCTTGCGGGCTGCAAGAGACTGTGAGGACCCCACCCAGCACACGTGCAACCCAGCTCTCAAACATGTAAGGTTCCACTAACCCTGGGGCAGAGACTTTGTGGTCTTGAAGAATAAAAAGCAGTGAAGACTACAGAATACAGAATTAATGATAAACAAATGTTAGACTAAGAGCATATGATGTACTTAAAGGCCACTGCAGTTCTGATTTTCTCTGAAGCTATCTAAAATATTTATTACTGTCTCTGTGTTAAGATACAGGGAGAAAGAAGCCATCCCTTCTCTAACATTACAAATTAAACAAAAATAAGGGGTCAATTTATTTTTTCATTCAAGAGGTATTGTAGAAACCTTCTAATAAAATGATCATTCTCTATGGCTTTCATGTTGAGCTCTTGCAACAGAATTTCTCTAGGCAGTCTTCTATGTAATATAACAGCAAATTTATTTATTAACTTTTACAGAATAGGTTTCATATTTATTTATTTATTGGTGCAATGAGATTTATTTTGTCTCCTTCATTTGTGAAGACACTTTGACAGAAGGGCCGCGTTTTAATTCATCCTGCAGTTCTAACAGAAGACCCTGTCTGGGAACTGTTAGATAATGTAATGCGGTTTCAAAACCCAGCATAAATGAAGGTGAAAATGTGTAGATCAGAAAGACACAGCAAATGCTGTTTGAAATGAAATATCAGTAACAGACAGATAAAGTTTTAGATTTTCTCTGAAATATTAGCATTCCAGGTGTCATATAAATTGCACATTTCATGTGCCATTTAAGCCGTATAGGGATTTCTCAGAGAAATACTCAGAGAAATTTCTCAGAGATGTTGGGTGTCAACATCTTTGCTGCTTTTGGATCTATTTGGATTGGTCAGTGAAAAAGTGCCTATCCTGTTAATTTGAAGATATTTTGAGCCTTAAGTCTTAGTTTTTGAACCTCTGTACAAGTAGTCTGTGATTTAGACCTATTTTCTGTCGTTCACTAGCCATACCCTCAACATAGTTATCTTGCTGAAGGGTCACAATTCTAGTTCTGAAGTTTCCTGTCACGTGGACTGCACTGTGGAGTTCATGAAATGAGCTTTATGAGTAAGGAAACTCATTTGTTCTAATTTGTGTCTTAAGCCTGTGAATCAAATAATGTAGTTGTCTACTCACAAGACATTCCTTTCTAGGCCCAGGATTTTAAAATTTATGCAATTACTCCTTTATTTATTTTACTTCCAAATGAAGAAATCTGATTAGTATAAACTCTGAGTACTAAGTTAGAGGTCTTTAAATATGTCAATTTCTATACATAAGCTTTTTGTATTTGTTGCTGTGGAGCTTCCTAGAGCTGTGGTTTCACCTCAGCTGTCAACCAAGCCCCACACCTCTGCTTGCTCAATTTGCCCTGCCTCTGGTGGGGAGGGGGAGAGAATCAGAGGACCAAAGGTGAGAAGACTTGTGGGTTGAGATAAGGACAATTTAATAGATAAAGCAAAACAAGGAATTCATTCATGACACCCTGTGGGCAGAGAGATGCTCAACCATCCTCAGGAAGGCAGGGTTCCATCATCCGTAATGGTGACTTGAATGTTCCCCTCTTCTTTCTTCTTCCCCAGCTTTATATGCTGACCACGATTCCATGTGGTGTGGGATATCCCTGGGGTCAGCTGTCCCAGCTGTGTCCCCTCCTGACTCCTTCTGCACTCCCAGCTTCCTCACTGGTGTGGTGGGGCAAGAAGCAGGCAAGGCCTTGACTCTGTGTAAGCACTGCCCAGCAATACCAAAAACATCCCTGAATTATATCAACACTGTTTCCAGCACAAATCCAAAACACAGCCCCATACCACCGACTATGAAGAAAAAAGAACTATGGAGAACTACTATGAAGAAAAGAAAACTCTACCCCAGGCAAAACCAGCACAAAGAGATTAACTATTTTTTTTATTTTATTGTAGCTAAAATAGTCTAAATTACACAAAGAGTGCATTTCCCAAGAATTTACTGGATACATAATGGGAATTTACTTATAAAACAACTATAGCTTGGTCTACATAAAGAAGGAAAGTCTCTGCCCAGGCTGTTTTATCTGTATTTATCCTTTGAGTATGTTTCTGAACATGCTCTCTACATGCAAGAGAAATAATGATGAAAAGTCTGCTGTCAAACGCAACCATACCAAGGAAAATTGAAAACTATTTACTTATTTCAATCCTGTAATGACATTAATTTTGTTAATATTAGCTGGATATGATTGTTCCTGGAGAGTTACAGAATTACTTCCTTCCTTGTACCAGAAAATCATGTTCTTAGATGAGTCAGCTATGGGTTTGAAGCTTTGCTGCAGAGTTAACTCACATTGTGCTAAACTGGTTTAAAATATTTTTCTCATCCTCTCTTCCTCAAAAGACATTAAAAAGAAAAAAAAGGAAAAGAAAAAGAGAGAGAGAAAAGAAAAAAATACAAAAGAAAGAAAAGTAATAAAGGCAACCTGAAGCTATCTATCAGATGGTTAAGGAATAAAGAAATGCAAGTAAACTACCCATTTGCAGTGCTGAATTGAACCTAGCCATTGAATTTTTCAGAAGGAAACAAATTTATAGCACTTTTTTGTTTGTTTAGTCTCTGAATTTGGTTCCTGTCACTGAGCAGGACAAGGTGATCACTAAGACACTGTCAGTCACAGTCAGAAAAGGCCAGCTATTTATTACTGTGATTAAATCCTCCTTGTAGCACAAGGGCGAGATTTAGAATAGTTAATCCAAACACCTTCTTGGAAGGATTCTAGGAAGGATTGAATTAGCATCCCAATTTCCCAATCTCAGTACCAAGGTCACAAAACCAAATTTTCTGAATTACTCAGTGGTTTCTCACATTAATGTCATCATTATCTATCAATTACTTGCTCTCAGAGATCAGATCAAAGCAAAGTGAGATCAGATCAAAACAAAGTAAGATTATTTTTTTAAATTTTTATAGTTATAAGAACAAGTTAACTTAAAAGTAAGCAACAAGAAAATGTCAGTTGGTAAAGGGAATAAAAATATTCACGCTTTGGACAAAAATGCTTTGTCATAGTGAATGACATTCTTTGCCCAGTGTAACATCATGTAAATATTGATGATTGAGTCATCTTTTAGTTTCTTAAGTGTGGTGAAAGGTTTCCATTGATTAGTATTAAAAATGCATATATGTCCTACAAGTTGTTTTGGTTTTTTTTCTCCTATGTAATTAGTTCCTTACAATATTTTTGTATTTATGCTGACTGGTGAAAATGGGCTGTACCATTTTCATGTACAATACATGAAATACAATTTAAGAATCAAGGCATAATATCTTCTTCTATATTATTCTTGTACATGTTAATAGATTTTTCCCTTACAATATCACTTTTTTTTAAACTTGCAATATCTGATAAATTTTTATTAAAAATTTTATTTTGATCTCATTCAACACTGAGTGACAAATTATCCTAGTGATGAATTTAAGCAGTTGTATCAGGGAATGTGGATGTTTTCTCTTCTGGTCTGTGTTTGGCCCAACCACCTGGGAAAGTTTGTTCTGTTTCCTGCCAAGTAGTAGGAAAACAAGGCCTG
>VYXB01007046.1:304574-350300 GCA_013397135.1 Pachyramphus minor
GCTAAATTATATAAAAGGCAGACAGCACCTGTGGGAGTGCTCTCAAGCTTCACATGGAGGACAACATTGCCTGAGCGGGGACTCCCGTTACCTTGTGAGCTGCCAACACCCCAAGGATGCAGTTTCTGCCATGGGGAAATACTGGTCATTCTGGGGTCGGTAAGACAACCTCGTAAGTAACACCTGCGTGAGTGGGAGGTTTTACTGAGGGCTTATTTCTTTTCCTCTTTCATGTGTCTTGGTTTCTCGGTTTGTTGGCCACTTCCTAGTAATAAATATTGGGTTTTCTGAGCTTTCAGCAGTGTTTTGTTTTCCATTTCGGCATCCCTCTGAACTATCGCTGGAACAGCAATATGATCTTGGAAATCTGCCTATGCAATATACCTTTCCTTCTGATAATGAGTTTCTGCCTGAAAAGGATCTGCAATGACATCTAAAGCTAAGCAAAATCATCGACACCTTAAGCTTTTGGGAAAATATATTCCAGAATCAAAAGAATTAATATTAAAGTGTATCAAGTTAGAATATGATGCAAATGAAGTATTAGGGGTTTTAAAGAATGGAGACAATTTGTTCATCTTAGAGTAAAATCACTGTCACCACGTGGTTTTTTTCACCGAATCATTCAACTTCCTTTGTCATGCATACTTTGGCTGATATAAAAATATTTAATTCTCACAGTGTTCTACATTAGTAAACCTCCTATTATTTTACATGTTCTTTTTCTAAGGTGAGCAAACTGTTCACTGGGAAGTTGTCTTTCCTTTTATCAGGTCATTAAGAGTAAAATCTTGATCACCTGGATCTTACTTCTTGCTGTCTCAAAGAGGATATGTACCATTTCAACCAAAGAAATTATATTATATAATTAAAATAAATAAAATTGACTTCTATTAAGAAATCTTAGAGGTGGATTGAACTATTTAAAAAATATTAGACATAAGAAAAATTCCTCTTTTCCTGATGTTTTTTAATACATATAAATTGTCAGCTGGCTGGGTTGACGGAACAAACTCTGTTATCTAGTAGAAATGGGTGAGTGGCTAAGAATTTGGCTTATAATACAATTTACTTTAGCTTATATGGTCAGATGTGGCAGCAAAATTCTGATTTCACAGTAAGGCAGTAGAAGAAACTCAAATTCCCATGAGTCATTGCAGGGGTGGATGACAAACCCTTAAAATCAGAAAGGAGCCATAACCCAAACTTTTTAAGAGCTGTACTAGTTCCATTGGGAAGCTCTCCCATCTTGTGCTTAATTGGAAAATAAATTTGGCTTCCCCAGAGAATGGGAAGTGTAGGGCCTTTTCTCAAGTACATGCAGGGATAAATTCATTGCCCTGTGATAACAGCGTAATAATAAACTCTTAGATCGACTTTTCTTTATGAGCACGGATAGTACATTGAATGTCACACATAAGTTTCTGCAAGTTAATCAAATCCCAAATTGCCTGGACAAGATTTAATGTCTTTGTGATAGGTAATGTTGCTAGCCACTCAAGCTTTTCTTTGTGTTTACAGGATTACGGCACCACTTAGAGACTTCACTTCTGTAGATTCCCTCTAACAAGTCTGGAGAACTGCTTCTTTATTTGATGAAATGTGGGAGATAAATTTAATCACATTATCAATGGTTTGTGCTAAAAAAATTTAATCATGTCAGTCATTAATGGATTAGCTGAACATTCTATTAAGGTACAGACAACTATTGTGAGTGACCTCTTCTTGGGCCTGCAGCAAGAAAGCTTTAAATTCCTGCTTCTGAAGAATCCCTCTGAACTCCTTCTACAGACGGAAATTATGCCAAAGCATAGGAGGTTATGTTGCAAAAAACAAGGGACAATAATGACTAGTATAAAATTAGAAAAAAAAAAAAAGGAGATATGACAGATTGGAAGAGCCTCTGGAGAAAAGATAGGAACAACATTTTTGGACCATGATGAGATTATTCATGCAAAGGTTTGAGGAAGACCATAATGGGCTGTAGAATAACCTTTGTCACAGTATAAAAAAATTCAATTGGAAAGATTTTCTTTAGAAGACTTCTGTATTCCATGAGTTTCTCCTGAGGACTAGCACTGAGAGACCAGAAGTCTCTTGGTGGCTTTTTTGAAGGGTGGGGATGTTGCTTGCTATGACTGTGTTTGTGAGACCTCCTTTTGTTGCTTAAGGATTGCTTTTATTAGGAGAGTTTCCATAAGGGTATTTGATGCAAGAAGAAAAAAATCCTGTTGTGAGGTGTGTGTTTAAGATGTCAATGGTTTTGTGTGGGTTTCTTTCCCAGTGGTATATGAGATGTGTTTGCAAAACGTGAGTTTGCTGTTCTGAGAATTTGCTTCCATTTAGCTAATGTGTTTCAGAAAATCTTGCTTTATCTGAGAAATTTGAGAATCCGAAACGTTGTTTGAAGAATTGAAGAGGACATGGTAGGAATATTTTTTTCTGAGGGATATTTATTTTTAGTATAAATCATAATTGCTCTATCATTGTTATATGTAGCCTTGTGTTTATTGTTATGTCACAACTTGGGCTGACACAGACAGCTTTTCAGCTTTTTGAGATTATACATAAATTATGTGTTGAAATATTAATCTCTTTCCCTGGTAGAATGTCCTGCTTGGGAAATATACATTGCTTATGAAACTAAGGAGGACTGTCCTCAGAGCAGTCTCATATCTGCCCCAGGGGCTTAGATCAATGAACCATTAGGGTTGGCTTTCTGGTGTTGGGGATAGTTGTTGTTTTTTTGGCAGGGCCTGAATGGTTTATAAATTTCTAGGTTGTCATTCTTTATTGATTGCAGAGTACAGGAAGCAGATGTTGCACAAGCAAGCACAACTAAAAGTTCAACTGAAGATCATAGCTATAGATTTTTTAGAGGGTCTGAAAACCAAGTTTTGAGGCCTTCATTATCCCGACTATGTGTCTTAGCTGTACTCAGCCAATTGAACTTACTAATTTGAAAATCACTGATAGTCTCAAATGAATCACCTTCTGTAGATGTTGAATAGCTATTCCTTGTGAGATGACACCCCTCTCCTCTGCTCATGTGGATGCTTCTGCTCATGAGACTTTCCAGGAAGAGTGGCTTCCACTACACCCAGAATACTGGGCATGGCACATGTGGAAGTGTGGGATGCAGCACTATGTGCACAGGGAGTCCTGCCCTCTTTAAACTATAGTCTTGCAGATTGGAACAGCAGTGGTTCTAGGTAAAGGCTGATCAATAAATAAATAATTCTGTGGCCGATTTTACTTTCAGAAGCACATGGTAGCAGTAAGCATGAGTCAGCACGAGGCTCAAACAGACTACATGACAAAAGCAAACTGAATAGTTAATTTTCTGAGATTAAGCACATGCTTCTGTTGAACTGTGCTGAATGCAAACCTGAAACTCAGTGTTGTTTAGGTTTTACATCTACTAGATAAACAAACACTATGCAGGTTTTTCTGCTGATGCCGACTAAAGGAAAAATGCTACAGGAAAATAATCATGAATGGGAAAAAAAGCATAAAATTTTAACTGTAATGGAATTTAACTCAGGCAGCAAATGTAAACCATCAGTGAAATTACTTTTGGTGCAGGAACATCAGTCTATGTCTGCAAAGTCCTAATAGAATAACAACTTTTTGCAGTTTTTTTACAAACTGGTACATTAGTTGATACAACACAGCCTCCCAGAGTGTCAAGATAGTGCATCACAATGTTTTTCTGTGCTTATTTTGAAGCCTGAATTGAAGAAGAGTGAGTCATCAGTTTAATAAGCAAAGATGGCTAATGTGATATTTGTCATATCACTCCTATGCATTTTTGGCCATGGAAACCAGAGCACTTTAACCGTCAGTACAAAGTCAGCCATTTTGACTTAAGATGTAGATCAGATAGAGATGTAGTCTCAAGTGTTTCTGCCCTGATTATCTGCTCACATTGTTGCTTCCTGGAAGGTCTGCATGCAGGTATTAGAGTTCACTTTTACATTTAGGTTTTCCTGAATATAATGATTTTGTATCACCTCTGTCACTGTTTTCTTTGAGAAACTAAGTCTGGATTCATTGAGAATTACTGGCATTTTGCAGTCCCTCTTTTGATAAATGGCATTCTACTTTATGCTTTCAAGATGCTAAATATTTTGACATCAATCAATATGTTTTCAGTGTTTAAATCCTATCTAATGCATTTTAAAAAATCCTGTTTTCCAGCTCCAAGCAGGCTGTCATCATGAAACCAAACTTTCCATTCTTTTGAAAATGTTTCATATCTGGATTACCATCCTACCTGAACTAAATGATTCAGCTTATTTCTGAAATCTGTTTGTGTTTTCATGCCAGAAAGTAAGATCTAGCTATAATTTCCAATTAAAGAAAATTAGTAATTACTTCCTGGCACTCACTCTGTACATACACGAGGGCCAATATTTTGTAGAAGTGAAACAACAAAATAAAATAGATATAATGGTGTTATCTGCATAATGACTGAAAGAGTTTTAGGTGTTGTTTGTATATCATTGAAAAACTGTACATGGAAATAAAGAACGGTCCAATATTGGACCAGTGAATGTGGAAAAGTATAATTAGATTATGAATCTGACACTAAAACATTATACCAGAATAGAAAGTATTCACCTGTTTTCATTACAGTGACTGGAGGGAGCACCAATGTTTGCTGATTTTTCAGCAAGTGTGAGATCAAGTGTACTGCTTTAGGGAAGCACGGATCTGGTATGGGTTATTCATGACAATATATGCTCAGGGAAACAGACTGACATATGATCAGAATCTAAAGGCCAGTTTTCAAATTCGTTCTCTGCCCAGGAACTCCCACTGTGACAATTCTAATCAGGCTAATTAAACAGTTAAGTAGATAAGGTGTTAAGCTCTTTTGAAAACTCAGTTACCGTTTTAATTTTTAATGAGAGGTGAGCTTCTGAAAATCTGAACCACATAATGAGATCCTTCTGCTCCTGGAATCTGAGTATAATCCAAAATCAGTAAAAGTCACTGAACTAAGCAATCTCTGGGCCAAGAACATTCACTTTTAATTTCTAGCTTGGTTGACATTATTCTGAAACACATATGTACTTGTCAAAAACAAAGAAACAAAGCCAGAAAAGTCAGTACAAAGTCAGTACACTGGTCCATTGAGAAGGTTAATAGAGTGATGTGATTTCCAGAGAAGAAATACCAAGAGCAATTTTGGGGTTTTGTTGGAAATAATATTTTTTGCTTTTAGAGCGTGGTTTCAGCAAGACAACTGCGTTTCATGGAAACATAAATGTATGATTATGAGAAACCTGCTCAACTCATACCCTTGTGATTATTTCTTCTGCTGTGTTTCATTTGTCATATGCAGTTCTCATGCAAAGCCAGAGACAAGCAGTCACTTGTTTTTCTTGACCATTGTTCAATCCATAATGATGCAAAGAAGAAGCTACAGGTACTTGATATATTTTGATGACATCACAAATTGAGGTGACCTAGTGACATACAGTATCCTGCTCTAAGAAACAGTCCAGATCATTTCCAGCCACAGATACCATCCCAGACAGCACTCCGTGGTGTTTCATGCTTTCTAGGTTTTTAAGGTTGAAAGAAACCTTTATTCTGACATGCTGCACAGACCCTAAAATTACTGGAGCAAAGGGAATGACTTCTACAGAAGAGATGTGTTTGAAATGACAGTTTCTCAGACCTTTTGTGAGGTCTTAAATTTTCTGTTTTATGGTACCAGATAGATTTGGTTACAAATTTACACTATCATAACATGTAACTCATTAACCTTTAGGGGAAATCTCTATGGCTGTTCTCAGTTAAATTTATCCAATTTAACAACATTAATTGGGAGCCTGGTCTTGTTGCTCCCTTTTGAAAGTTTACTACATGCAGTCATAGGACTGCAGCTGTAGTAACATGGTTCTTAAATGACTTAATTGGTAATTATATGTTTGTTGGGTTCTGCTGGATCACCATGACTTCTGTAAATGTTATCTGTGTGATTTAAAGAAAGAATAACACAAGTAACTTTGATGTATACAAAACAAAATTCTTATCCCAGGAGAAAAGTTTCTTGATAGCAAGCATAGCTGCATCATGTGAAAATCCATGTTTTACAATAATGTGTTTTGATAAGGCTGCTTTCCAAAGCTGAAATGAAGTATTTATACACATAAGAAAAGCAAATTCTTGGCATTAACCATCAATTATTAACTGTTTTAAAAGCACAATTTTTCAACTTTACTTATTTTTTTTTGCTGCCGAGTCTCCTTCAAGAGGTTAAAATTTATACTCTTTGGATGAAATTAATTTTCCACAACCATGCTCAAAATTCTGCTGATATCACAAAAATATCTATTTATATGACTTGCAAAAGTGCCTGCAGTGCTCAATAATTCTTCTATTATAGATAAAACCTTGCCATTTTAGAGCAAGGTAAAGCACTTTCCAGCAAATTATTTTTCTTTTTTTGGAATCTGGACAAGAATTTTTTGGAACATGGATGTGGATGAGCTTCCTGCCTGCAAGATCAAAAACTTTTCAGGCCCTGGGAATATTTACCACTACATAGACCACTGTTGGTAGAAAAAGAGGAAACCCCCCTGTGAAGCAAGGAGTCATGGTCCAAGAAACACCACTTTCTAGCACTTGAACTGAGTCTACTAAAATGGAATTTGAAAAAGGCTATCTCATATCACGGCTGAAAGGGGGGACTTAACAGGGAAAAATGGAAATGTAACTCTTGATTTACATCTTTCTTCTGCTTTTAATTAAACTTCTATATATAAATGATTTGAGTTTTGTCATGGAGAAAAGAAAGTTTCTCCTAAGCTGAAGCAACTTTTGTCTGTAAACCAAACATGTAAACATTTCTTTCCAATAAGTTTTTCAACTTGGTCGTTAAGGAAAATCTCGAGCCTAAGTTTAAAATTATTTAAATTAAATTTTAGATTATTATATTTCTATCTACTTCAAAGAGAAGTAGCCAAACTTTCCTGATTTTCAAATGTAAATGTATTTTGGAGAGTTTTTATCTTGTTGTTTGCTAATATGAAACCAAATTATATAAAATATGTAGATTACTTCAGTGTAATGTTGACTGGAATATATGGGAAGCCATTCTACACAGACTAAATTTAATCAGAAATGTGTTACCAATCTACTCCTGTATCTATTACTCTAAGTGTTTCTAGAGCAGGGAATGTGATTTCTCACAGACACCGGAGACTGCTGCTTAATTATTCATCCCGAAATTTAATTTCAAAGCTTGTAATCATTTAACTGTTTAAAATGGAATTTGTCACTGAAACAAGCCAAGAGGAATTAGAGCATTATTTAACACTCATTTCAGTTTCCATGTACTTTATAACTGGCTTATTTCATGCACAATCCCTGCAGGCCCCTGGAAAAAGTCACCTATGATATTGATTATTTTGGTTCAGCTAGAGTACGTAAATTTCCATTTATGAATGGAAATGTTTTTTCCTGAGGTGCACTATCTCTATTTTGTCTACTTTATTATTTTATATATCAAAGTGTCTCCTGAAGTGAAAATAGATCTTGCTTCTCTGCCACTATCTCCAGCCTACAAATACCCCTGGCCTGCATGATCTTCCTAACACAAAACAAAAGGTCTGTGACCTGAAACATATTTCATGGTAAATGAAGAAAAACCTTTTTTATATGCTATCAGATAAATTTCAAATATTAGTACTTAGTATGTGCATCAAGTTATCTGTGTATGGCAAATATTTATATTCAAGCATAGTTAGAGAAGCACGAGCTAAAGCAGCATGCGTTGTTTCCGCACTTGAAATATGCCAGTACTTTGTGTCAGCATAAACTAGTGGCAAACAGCTGTCCTTTAAAGCATCCGTCTTGTCTCCTGAGATGGCTTACTGTAGGCTGTACCTCTTTTTACAGAGATCTGCTAGGAAGTACAAGAGGACATGATCAGACAGATATTGTGATTCTGCTAGAGAAATGTATTTGAACTGTACTTCCAAAAAGCCTTGCATTTTCAGATGGCTTCTCCATCCTACGTGTGAGGCTGACTGCAGTAAGTGAAGGCCTATATCACTGTAGCTAGTCTGGTCATTGCCATTACTGTGCTGTTATTGGATTGGTGCTGTGCATCCCATGGTAAGAGAGAGTGACCCCAAAGCAGGCATTACTTTCTCTATGGTGTGTGGAGCATTAGTCCTTCAGAAGGCACTGACCCACTGGAAAGTACCCCAGGATGGGCCTTTCTACACATGCCCTGCCTGTGAGCAACCAAGGAAGGTCTACTGCCTTGGACCCACAAACATGGCATTGGTCACCCTTAAGTATCCTATCCACCCTTTCAGCTCCCCAGAAAGTTCGTGTAAGACAATCATTCCCCCACGTGCCTGTCATGTTCACATGGCTGCATGGCCTTGCAAGCCGCCCAAAGCTTTGGCACTAGAGATTCTTTCTTGTACAGGGTTGTGAGAGGTAACATCACTGCACTCTCTGTATCTGCCATAGTTAATCTATCTTCACAAATTAAAGCAACCCAACCTTATCTGATTTTTTTTTTCAAAATTATCACTGTAGAAAGTGGGAAATACACCTTAAATTACAAAAAATCCTCATTAAAGGATCTATGTGAAGTTCTCCTCCAAAATTAAAGTATCAAGAAATTTATATATGCCTAGACTTTTGAATAATCACATTTCTTTTCAATCTGAGGTGCTCTTAAATAAGAGGAAATTAATTAAAAGTTAAGATTTACATCTTAAATATGTTAAGATTTAGATCTTAACTTTTATCATTCCTACCAGATTTGAATTTCCCACCAATCAAATGTTATTATTCAATAAAATTAAGTACAAAAGCAAGTCTTGTTGGGCCTGTTTAGTCTAGAAAAGAGAAGACTGAGAGGGGATATCAATATATAAAAATATCTCAAAGGCAGCTGTCAAGAGGATGGTGCCAGACTTTTTTCAGTGGTGCTCAGAAACAATGCGTAGAGTAATGGCCACAAACTAAAACACAAGTAGTTTTGCCTCAACATGAGTAACAACTTTATGCTGAGGGTGGCAGAGCACTGGAACAGGCTGCCCAGGGATGTCATGGGGTTTCCCTCCCTGGACACATTCCAAACCCGCCTGGACATGTTCCCAAGTCATCTGCTGTAAGTGACCCTCACTTGGCAGGGGAGTTGGACTGGATGATCTCCAGAGGTCCCTTCCTACCCTAACTATTCTGTGATTCTGTGATATGTCAGGATCCTTTTTGGTGAACTCATCTGTAATATGTTAAAACATTTAATAATGAGATAAAGATCCCCTTCCTTTCCATGTTTTTGTCTGCTGGTTCTTTTTTCTCTCTTGTGGCTAATTTCTTCTTCTTTTTCTAAATAAAAATTGCAATAAGATGTCTTCAATTAAATATTTAAAGGACATCCTCCATATCTCTAAATCAGAGTTCAATGAACTCCTTAATGCAGATATTATGACAAAATAATTGAAATCTTCAATTTTTTTTTGAAACAACTAGAAGGCCAGAGTTTGAATTAGGTATGCACAATATGCAGTATTTCCTACACTGGCTGTAGGAACTAAAACAAAATGAGAAAAACTAAAATATGAGATCTTTTTTATGCCAATTTCTGTGCATCTGTTTTGTGAAAGAAGAGATAAATCTGTAAATTTAGATAAACAAATCTTTTGAGAATAAATTTGTTGAAGTAATCACATCCTGTAACGTAAATACTGCTTTCCATTTCAGGAGAAATAAACAGGGATAACAATTTTTACACGATGTTCTGAAGTTAAATTTTGCATAAACATTAAGCCTTTTTGCTTTAACACAACTATATAAGAAAAAAACCAAAATGCAACTTGAACTACTTACCACTTTTGTTCACCTTATTTTGGTTGGTGAACTTCGTTGCTTTATGTTGCAGTTTCTTTAATAAGCTGTTAGGGTTTAACAGAACACTCATCAGGAATAAATGCCAAGAAGAGAAAAACAACACTATATTATTACTTGTCGAATTGATTTGCAAACAGCATCCTGTATCTTCTCTTTCTATTGTTATACACTGTGTCACAAATATTCAGTATTTCCATGTCGATGTAAAGTTCACTGAGTCATAGATCAATTAGACCAAATGGATTCCTGCTGGGAGAAAACCATGTATCCTAATTTAGAAGGTTATTTGAGAGAATTTGAAGTAACAACCTATCATCTTTTATTTTGAAATATAATAGTAGAGAAAGCAAAAAGAAGTAAAGTTAGGCTACAAAATTCTGACTTTATTTTGGTTCAGGAGAAATGTTCAATCGCATTTGTGCA
This sequence comes from Pachyramphus minor, assembly GCA_013397135.1. Taxonomy (NCBI): domain Eukaryota; kingdom Metazoa; phylum Chordata; class Aves; order Passeriformes; family Tyrannidae; genus Pachyramphus; species Pachyramphus minor. Next base: position 314,889 of record VYXB01007046.1, read on the forward strand.
ATTACTTCCTTCTGGTCGCACACACAGACACACAGACACACACACACACTTCTTACTGAATTATTCTATTTGATTCAGTCACAATTTATATCACACAGGTTAATTCAATTATTTTCAGTCATATTTCATGCCAGAAACAGGTAGATAATTCTTACTGGAGACAGAAGTTCCTGCACTGTTTTAGAAACAGTCTGCTTTTATGTTTTTTGTAGTAGCTATAATAGTTGAAAGAATATCAGATATAGTTACTAAAATAACATTTAAATCAGAAGCTCTCACATTGTTTTGGGAACAGTCTGCTTTTATATTTTTTGGTGGTATCTAGAATCATAGAATGGCTTTGGTTGGAAGGGATCTTAAATATCATCTAGTTCCAACACTCCTGCCATGAGCAGAGACGTCACCCACTAGACCAGGTTGCTCAGAGCTCTATCCAAGCTGGCCTTGTACACTTCCAGGGATGGGGCATCCACAACTTCTGTGGACAACCTGTTTCAGTGCCTCACCACCTTTACAGAAAAGAATTTTTTCCTAATATTTAATCTAAACCTACTCTCACTTTGAAGTCATCTATCCTTGTCCTGTCACTACATGCCCTTGTAAATAGTCTCTCTCCATCTTCCTTTTACATTCCTGTCAGATACTGGAAGGCAACACTTGTGACAAATCCGAATTCTCTTAGCCTTTCCTCATAGGAGAGATGCTCCATCTTTTTAATTAACTTAGTGTCCTTCTTCTAGACTCGCTCCAACAGCTCCTTCCTTTGCTTGGGACCCCATAACTGGATGCAGTGCTTCAGGTGGCTTCTCCACGTGGGAGAGCAGAGTAGAGGAGCAGAATCCCTGCCCTCAAATTGTTGGACATGATACTTTTGATGTGATTGATTTTCTGGGCTGCAAGTGCACATTGCTGGCTCATGTCCAACCTCTCTTCATCCCCAGCCTGGATTGATACCAGGGTTTGCCCTGACTTCAGGATGTTCCCATGCACCCACTCCTCGAGCTTGTCCAGATCCCTCGGAATGGCATCCCATCCTTCAGGTGTGTCAACCACAGCACTCAGCTTGGTGTCATCTGCAAATTTGCTGAGGATGCACTTGATCCCTTCTTCTATGTCATTAATGAAGATATTAAATATCACTGGTCCCGATGAGAGACATCACTTGTTACTGATGTCCATTGGGACTCTGAGCCTTCGACCGCAATCAACTGGATATGACTGTCCAACTAATTTCATATCTGCCTAGGAGTTCACCCATCAAATCCCTCTCTTTTTAGTTTAGAGAGAAGAATGTTGTGGGAGACTGAGTCAAAGGCTTTACATGAGTCCAAATAAATGACATATGTAAACTTTCCCTTATCCACTGATGGAATCACTCCATCATAGAAGGCCACTGGGTTGGTCAGGCAAGACTTACCCTTGGTAAAGCCGTGCTGGCCGTCTTGAATCACTTCCATGTTCTCCATGTTCCTTAGCACAATTTCTAGGAGGATCTGTTCCATGATCATCCCAGGTACAGAGGTGAGGTTGACCTGAGGTTGTTTCCAGGGTCCTTCTTTCTACCCTTTCTAAGATAGGTTCAGTGTTTGCCTTTTTTCTAAAAGTCACCTGGGATATTTGGGGATTAAGATTTCATAGAGTTTTCCCCTAGACAATAGGAGTTAGGAACAGTTCACCATGCTAGGAGCATGAAATTAAATACATACATGGTCATATCAGCTTTTAAACAGCTCTGGTTTGCATTGAATTGGTTTCTTAGGATATCATACTCAAAATTAATATTTTTCATTAAATAGTTTGTTAATTTACCTATTTGGTAGTTGTTTGGACAGCAAATGGACCAGTGTTGAAGAAAGTAAAACACAGTGTAAAAACCTTACATTCACTTCATCCTATAAACAATGTTAATTCAACAGTGATATTTATCTTTTATAATACAGGAAAAAAGGAATACCAAGATGGCAAATTTATTAGAGTGTATGTAAATACCGCACATATTGACATGCGTGCACAATTAGCCACAGAACCAAGGGAAAAGACTTTCTTAATTTTTTTAAAGGAATTAATCACTTTCTTAAATGAGTAATTGTAAGCTATCAGTTCTTAGTTGCATTCAGATATCACAGTGACTGTAATGATATACCTACTCCCCAAACTCACCCACACAGAGAATATCTTTAAACTTACGAAAAAATTACTTTTCTAGGAGAAGGAAGATATTTCTCCTTGCACAAAGTATCATTCTAGAGGTTTATCTTTGAAATAGCTGACAATGACTGCTGTCAAATTATATAAATGTTTAGATCACTTGGTATGGCAAATTCTTCACTGCCAAAATAACTATCTGTCAGAATAGCTATACTTCTTCATTTGATCCTTCATATTAAAAATAATGGGTAAATTAGGGAGATAAATATAAACTTTTTAATGATGTTGCCTAGCATACAAGCCATATAGTACACTCAGCCATCTAAGCAGATATTGTCTATACAGTTCTTTGAGCACAGGCATACAGTGGAACTTGGATTTCTGTTTGGTTAGTGTTGTACTGCTGGGGCACAAATCTGTGCTCAGACTCAAAAGCCTGGAGAAGCAGGAGTTCCCATTACTGCCCAGCCTGAGTGTAGCCTCAGATGCCCTTTATGCTTTGTGATAATAGCATGCAACTAACTTCAGGGAAACAAGCAAGCCAGGAGCTTTTTCTCAGTAAACAGTAACTTGTGCATCAAAGAAAGGCTGCTGCAATAGAAATGTAGCAAACAAAATGTACAGGGTATGCACAGACCATACTGATCAGTGAACAAACCCTGGGAGCACCCGTGAAGAATACATGGAAGTAAACAGAACCAATGCAACCTGTAAGTGGTTTTAGTAAAATCTTCATGACAGTAAATGCCAGTAGTAAATAAATTCTACAGCAATTACATAGAATGAATGTTCATAAGAGAATAAAATAATAAAAAAAAATTAACTTTTGATTTGTGTTGGTTGCCACCTTTTATTTGCAAATTCCACTGGGGAATATTTGTATGTTGTTATGTTTTCACTAGATACAATCATATAGTAGATTGACAGAAACCTTTTTTAAGGCCATTTAATCCAACTTCCCTGCAATGAGCAGGGACATCTTCAATTAGATCAGGTTGCTCAGAGCCCCAGCACACTTGACCTGGAATGTTTTCAGGCTTAGAGCATCTACCACCTCTTAGGGCAACGTGTGTCAGTGCTTTACCATCCTCATTGTGAAAAAAACCCACAAAATTTCTTCCTTGTAGGTAATCTAAATCAACACTTCTTCAGTTTGAAACCCTTGCCCCTTGTCCTGTCGCAATAAGCCCTGCTAGGAAGGCTGTCCTCATCTTTCTTCAGCTCCCCTTAAGTACTGGTCACAAATAGGTCCCTCCAGAGCTTTCTCTTCTCCAAACAGAACAATTCCTGTTGTCTCAGCCTTTCCTCAATGAGAGGTGTTTCAGGCCTTCGATAATCTTTGTGGCCCTCTCTGGACCCATTCAAATAGGTCCAAGTCTTTCGTGTGTTGGGGACACCAGATCTTGTTGCACTACTTCAAGTGGGGTCTCACGAGGGCAGAGTAGAGGGCCAGAGTCCACTCCCTCAGCCTGCTGCCCATGCTGCTCTCAATGCAGGCCAGAACATGGTTGGTTTTCTGGGATGCAAGCACACATTTCTGGGTCATGCCCAGCCTCTCATCCACCATCATCCCCAAGTTCTCTTCAGGGCTGCTCTCAATCTGTTCATCCATTAGTCTGTAACGATATCAGGCATTGCCCCAACTCAGATGCAGCACCTTGCTCTTGACTGTTGAACCTCATGAAGTTCCCATGGGTCCATTTCTTGAGCTTGTCCAAGGTTGGCATCCTGACCTGCAGGCGTATTCCTGTGCCAGTATCAATTCATGCGTCAGCTTATTATTTCCAATGGGTTGTCATCTCTCACTAACTTTGAAGGACATTCCCAGAAAGTCAACACACAGTAAATCATTCTCTATCAAACTCCAGGTCCAGCTATTACTAGATATGAGTCACATGTTAGCATACATTAACCAGGTTTTGTGGGCAGAATAAATTCTAGGAAAGGAGAATTGAAGATAAAAAGAATAAGAAAAGAAATAATTTTTTTCTTTGAGTTATACTTCTCTTTAAATTAAAGCTCTCCTAAAAGCCTGTCAGGTCCTGCAGGTCTTCAGGCTTTCATTCTCCATAATGCTAGGTATTTCTGCCCACAAAACTACTACTGCTGAATTGAAGGTGGTTGCATCTGCCACCAAGCCATTACAATGCTTAGTCTGCTGAAAAAGTCAATCCACTTGATAATTTGGTTTAATCTTCAGATCTGAAGTGCTGAATCTTTAAGATTCAGAATTCATTTTGTGAAGACCAGTTCTCTAATCTTTCTTGTGAAGAGTTGAACATTTCAAGCTGAATTGCAGGAAACTGAGGCAACACTTCCTTCCAGAGCCTGGAAGAAAAGATAAGAAAATCAAATTGCACAGATATTCTTTTTTCAGAAATAGGCAGAACTGCTGCTAAAGACAGTGACAATTGCTAGAGGCAATTCTGATAATTTCACCCAGGGAGGTTTTTTCCAAGTACTGTTTACAGTATGACGTACAAAACATAGCTTGATATTAGAAAGGATGGGAAGGACATAGATTTTTCAAGGGTACTTACAGCAGAGGCTGTATTAAACTTGCTGCTTCCCATTTGCTTTCATGTTTATAATCAAATTTGAAGTGTTTTCGTTGCTTCGAGTAGTTTAGTCTTTAATATAATTAGATGTAGTAGATAAGCTGTTTGATATTATATAATGCAGCAGTTTTTCTTTAAGCAATATCTTTATGCGGGTGAAACAAACTCAGATTTTATCCAAACAAGCAGAATTCCCACAAGATAATCTAAGTTACACTCGAATGAGAAATATGCTAGAGGCAAATTGATACTGTCCTTCATTAAAGTCTTTTTAGGGTTTTAGATGCTTGACATAAGCAGTACTTGTAATGTAAAGTACATAACCTGAGGTGTTAGATACATATGTCTGGATTGTCTCCATATGAATTAGAGTCCACATAGTTGAACAAAATTTTTCCTGATACATGTTTTCCTACCCACTGATTCTGAAGATTTCTATATGCCATTTTGGACAGCATTGCTAAGCAGGCAGTGTGAAGAAATAATGGCACAAGAGAGACAATAGAAACATCATAATAAAGAGTAATATTACTAAAATCTAAACACATAGCACAGTGCATTTACTGGTATGGTCTTAGCAGCTGCTCACAATTTAGCTGAATTAACTTCAGTATTTTTTGTTCAAAGACATTGTTCAACTGGTGTAAGAGTCAATGTCTGGCTTAAACAACTCTGATTTTCAGTTCTGGCTTTAAGGATTGGTTTTGCTGGATGAGAATCTTTCCATCAGATATCCTTTACAGAAATATCTGAAGACGAAAGAGTAGGAGGGCCTGTCAGACTTCAGTTTACCACTCCTGTATGAGGAAATAAGATAGAACTCCTTTAAAGTTCTTTTGCTGTTGATGTCACACTCAGCTCTGCCTTTAGCCCTTTTGTGCAATGGTTTTACTGTTACACTGCTGTGGCCAGCTGCAGCCAGAGGTTTTATTGAGCAAGGATTTCTATTGCTTGGAGATCATTGTGGCTCCTATCATTCTGATTGCTGTGACCTTCAGGTGTTCGTTGGAAAGTGGATTTCACAGGCTCTGACAAGGCTCTTTGAACGACCCATCTCAGCTATTTCATGCCTAATTACACGAGTGGTTTTGTGTTTTGTTAAATTGCTTAATTCTAAGATTATTTTAATTTCAAGGAAATTATACTTACAAATAACTTTTGTAAGAGGAAGCTACAAAGTCTTCAATTACAAGGTTGATTTGTCTAACTGGACATTGCCCATTGACAAGCACCAAAAGAGCTTTTCTTTAAAACTTAGTGCTTTAGGATTTATGAATGCTGAGTGCTTGACAGGTATTTCAGCTACTCCTCCCTCAGCAACACAACAGGAGCAAAGGTTTTACTCTCATTGCTCCTTCAGTGGCTCTCAAAACTGGGAGAAAGGATTATTGTGGCTCCAGCTGCATTCACTTCTCTGCTTTTCTGGAGCTCTGTTCTTACTGAAACATGAAGTGCTAAATAAAGACTATGAAAATTACCTAAGAAACTGAAACTTCTACAACAAATTTTGTCTGTTCTTCTGAGAGAGTGCCCATTCTCCAATAGCTAGAAGTAATATAATATAGAAAGAGAGCATGTAGACAAGTTAATATCCCAGAGTTCCAAAGCAAGGAAGCCTTCAGGTCAGTGTAATGAAAGGGAGACTTCACACTTTTCTTACCATTAGAGTGAAATATCATAACATAATGATACATCATCATCGTAGGAAGTCTTACTCATTTGTTCCTACCACAGGGGAACCTGGGGGTTTTTTTGCTGCCACTTACAAGAGTTTCATTATAATTCATAGGAAGCCTTATCTTAGGATAAAGAGGAACAAATAACTTTTTTTGTAGTTGCTTATACCTACAGCTATACAAGATATGGAAGAGTATTGGCACGATTTTTTTTCCACAACATGAAAGTCGTGATCCATGAAAGTTACAAAAATGCCTGTGGGCTTGCTTAAATATGGAAGAAGATAAATTTAATTATTAAAATCAAAATCTTTCTTCACTTTAAAATATTTCTTTCTTCATAACCAGTTATTCTTTTAAGAGAAAATAATTTTTGAAAACCAGTTATTTTTGCTAGTAGCTTTAGTTAAGTTGTTAGTAGTAGCATAGTTGGATTTTTATTTAAAAGCCCAGGTTCCTGCAGAAAGAAGTTTTTACTGCTTACATTGTGAAAGCTGCAAAAGCATTTCCTTCACATTTCCTTTGAAGTTTTATTTTTTTTACCAATATTGAATTTTTACATGACTTTCAGTCTAGTCTTCTGCAGCTACTATAAATTATTCCTTAGCCCTTAAATACATTGCCTATGTTTTGAACCAAAGTTAGTGTTTTCTCTTAACTTTTTATTATTTTGTGAAAAATCTTCTAAAATAAATTTAATGATCCCATTTTGTAGTTCCCCTCTGGTCCTCTACATCATAGAGTTTAACTAATTAGGGAATCAGGCATAGTCAGAAAGCTCAAACTAAGGAAATAAATGTGCACTGCTATCCTTAAAAAGAACATCTTATTGAGGTAGCAAAAGAGATAGAAACTTCTTTTCTACTACCTGAAGATCCACTTGAACACTCCTGCTGTTTTATTCATTCTTCTTCAGGGTACAACTTTGGCCTTGAACCTGTGAGAATAGAATCTGTTTTGAGCACATCAGTGCTCAGAGTATACCTTGTGGTTCCTCTAGTATAGATGTAAACCGAATTTGTGCTCCACAGGAACCTCTGAGGTGCACCAAGTAACTCATATAGACCCACTACCTGTAATCCACAGCAGCCACGACCTGATTAAATGGGAAGGGAAAGGTGTCTTTGGGTAGGTATAAACCTCTTTTTGCCTCCTTTTCCCCTTTTTCTCTCCCCTGACCCACATACAATGTGTCCCTCTAGTGACTTGGATAATTTCATAGATTGCATTTGCCTGTGACAAAGATGCAGCAATTCTGAGTTATCAGCTCACGCAATAGAAAGTTGTCTTTCAGATCAAGAGGCTCCAGAGCTGAAATTTGCAAATAAATTGCTTGGAAGTATTATTATTCAGGAAGGAGCAATAGGAAGTTTAGAATTAAGGACTTTGAGATCTAGCAAAGGTGGGAACAATAGAGTTAATGTCAATCTTCATTTACTATTTCACTTAACTGCCCATTTGAGTTCTACTGATTTAATAATGCATACTCTTAAAAATGAAAAATGCCATTTACTGCAAAGGACTTTTGGCTCAGCCTCCATGTGAGAACTATTCTGAAAATGTAAGTGCTATTATCTCAGCTGAAACATGCTACATTCTACAGGCTAATGTGACATCAATTCATAAGAGTGTATGCCTTCAGTCAGACCATGTTTCTTGAAAAGTTCTTGTTCTTTGAAATTGCATATAACACTTTCACTGCACTAAGGCCGAACCACCTGATTTCTAATATTTTATGATCCCTAAAGCTCTTTTCAGATAATAAAAGTTTGCTTTGATTGTCCTTGTGGAATCACCTCTGAACTGTAAACCAGAGGTTTACTGTTCTCTGATTTCTATACCCCCTCTTGGTTCAGAAATACTTCTTGTAATAATCCCTGACTTTTTAAGGACTCAGTTCAGAAGAAAATCTGAGTATTCAGGATCTGCAACAGATACAGAGAAGCTAATTCAAGTACCAGAAGACCCATAAAAGAGTGAAAATTGACCTGAGCAAAATCACAGAATCACATAATATGCTGAGTTGGAAGGAACTCTCCAGGATCATCAAGTCCAACTTCTGGCCCTGCATAAGGCTGCCCGCAAGAGTCACACTATGTGTCTGAGGGTATCATCCAAATGTTTCTTGAACTCTGTTAGGCTTGGTGCTGACCACTTCCCTGTTCCAGTGCCCAACCACCCACTGGGTGAAGAACCTTTTTCTAACATCCAACCTAAACCTCCTCTGACACAACTTCAGGCCATTCTCTTGGGTCCTGTCACTGTTCACCACAAAGAGATCAGTGTCTATTCCTCTTCCTCTCCTCATGAAGAAATCGTGGACTGCAATGAGGTCTCCCCTCAGTCTCCTCCAGGTGAAGAGACCAAGTGACCTCAGCCACTCCTCACATGGCTTCACCATCTTCATTGCCCTCCTTTGGAGACTCTAATGGCTTAATATCTTTCTTATATTGCAGTGCCCAAAACTGCACACAATATTCAAGGTGAGGCTGCACCAGTGCACAGCAGAGAGGGACAATCCCCTCCTTCGACCAACAGGTGATGCTTTGCCTAATGCCCCCAGAACATGGTTGCCCTCCTGGTTGCCAGGCCACTGCTGACTCATATTCAACTTATCATTGACCAGGATTTCCAGGTCACTTTCCATGGCACTGCTTTATTACATGTAATACTGCTGTAGTACCCAAAGTAGTTCAGGCAATGCTAGCTCTACATCCTCTCGTTGCAGCCTAAATCCTGGGTCATCGGTCTGTGACCTGGGAAATGTCAGAAAAATTGCAGATAAAAATAGCTACAGCCCCCTCATTTGTACATTGTGACACAGGCATGTCCATCACCAGAAAAAAAGCACAAACAGAATCCAGGTTTCCAGGATCTTAATCAAAGGAGTTATCAGAACAAAATGGTTTTACTCTCCAGTAGCTTGTAGAGTACATGAAATGAGGACACTGTAGAACAAATAACAATCAGTCTTATCTTTAGTGACTATGACAGTGGAACCTAAGGAAAAGTTTTGAAGATGAAGATTTTCTCAGTTTGAGAGCTGTACCCACATTTCCACTCTTTTACCCCCCGTTGTCGCATCATATTTTAGTGAGTTCTGGAAATTTTTAAGTAAAAGAGTCAGAAACCCTAGCTTTCATCTGGGAACAAAATAATCTCACTTTCCCTGGGTAACTCAGTTAATAAACTGGTAGTTCTACTTTAGGATGACTTTGTTTGACCTTATGAATCCAATCAGCTTGATGAGAGGAGGTGTCCAAATGCTTTTGTTCAGACTGTTGGTGACTAGGACGAGCTCCTGCAACCAGCACACTAAACCTCTCCACTGTCAGCTCCCCAACCTCTCTTGTTTCCTGTGGAGAAGTTGTCTGGCCTTGAGGGTGTTATACTAAAGGTAAGTCTCGGTGGTTGCTGTTGTATGGGTCATCCCCATTCCTCACTACAACTATTTAGACAGGACCTAACAAGTGCTCCACAAATAACTGGATCACTGTAAATTTCTAGGTGAGAAATGTGCGTGAGAAAAATGCCTAAAAATTCTAGATCCCAAGAAAGTAAGGTAGTGTTAACTGGCAGCCTACCTTACTCTGCAACTGAGACAGACATTGTCCTGGATTCTAATATATAGATACTATAAAGAAATTAAATTCAAATCCTTCTTAATTCTGTTCATATTAATATATTTTAGTTTAATAGTCTATCTTTTCTCATTACTATATATACATGTTTATGCTCTAATATATGCATAGTGGGAGTTGGAGGGGAGGGAGTGTTGTTTGTGTTTATCTGTGTTGTATGTTTTCAGGTAAAGGAAAGCCAGAGAAGCAAATGTGCAAACACATGTAGCATGTATAGTCTCCACATTACCTACATTTTTCTGTGTTTCATTAAAGTATAACAGATCTTCTTAAGTACTCTTGAAGAATGCTAATTCCATTTAAATGCTTTTACTGAAAGTCAAAATGTTACAGGCTAGTGTCTGACTCAGTTGCCATGCTTCCAGTTACAGCAAGAGCAAGAGAGTATTAATTTACTTTTGACAGTGTATAAAATCCTGGGAATATTTTTAATCTTGTACAAATATCCTGCAATAGAAAGTTCCTGCTAATTTTATTACCAAAGGACAAAGTAATTAAGGAGAAGGTCAATGGGAAATATCTGCAAATCTTTGATGTTAAAATACACATCACCATTCCTCTGGATTGCATTCTCTATAGTTTAATTGTGTAAATCTAATTTTAAAACTTTATTTTCAAAAGAATTGGACCTATTTTTCTAGAATAGATGATCATCTTCAGAACATACATTATTTAGATAAAAGAAGAGCAGTATATCCTAGGTTTTTAATTTAAGGAGTACAGTTTAAGGAATTGTCTATAGCACAATGCAAATATATACTTTACCCTTGCCAAAAAAAGGAAAAAACTCCTTTGCACTTCCAGGGATTTCAGTTGCCTCTTCGAGAACTACTGTAATTCCCTGACAGAGTAGAGATAGGAAATGAATGATTTGGGTTTTATTTACTATTTCCCTTTGGTTAGCTACAAATCTCATTACTGCCCTGGGTCCATGCCTCAGCTTTTTTCTTCAGTAATTTAAGCAACACACTGGGGCCCACATTTTTAATGTGAGTGAAAAAGAAAGTGTAAGGACAGTGATTTGTCCAAGACCAAGCAATGCATCTACAGCAGCAGCAAGAACTAGAGCTCAAAAAACCCCCAGTGGATCAAACTGCACTGTCTTATAAAGTAGAAAAAAAAAACCCAACCAAAACATCTTTATAATTGAACAAGGATTCTTGTGCATATCAGTTTGTTTTTATTAGTTTAAACTTGCATTTTATATTGCTAGACTTCCAGGCACCATGCCATGCAGGAAAATTACTGCAAATACCTCAGCTAAATTTGTTGGTAAGCTGCCTCTTGGAAAATTGCTCTTTCCTCCTGGGGGATAAAAAAAGGAATAAAAATATCAAATTGTTAATAGTATGGGATGTGACTGATATGAGATGAAGGAATTTTCATGTAGATGTGGCTGTTCAAATTGCATTTTCTCTACCTTTGACACTTGAGCAACAAACCTGAATTATGTTATACCTAAAGCTTCTGAATCTGCTCATCTTTTTTTGGGTTAACCATGAGATAGATTTTCCAATATCTTATGAATATCATCCTAGTTAAAATTAAGGAATAGTTTCATATACAATTAGCATCCCATTGAACAGAGTAAAACAAGACTTAAGAACAAGAAATATGAACATGCTGGGAAGTAGGGACACGCTCATGTTCCTGAAAGATAAGAGAATCTCTAAAGCTACTGTTGGTTTTGTGTGAGAAAGGAAGAAAAAAAACATTGATAACTCTCAGAAAGAAAAATTAAAAAAAAAATTCTAGTGTTTGGATTGAAACATTTGGCAAAGATGAAAACAAACAGAAAAATATAAGAGATAAAAATGGAAGTGGGGACAGCAGCCTGACTTCTAGATGCATTTAAGAGAAGAAAGTGTTAGAAACATAGTATCTTTTGTTAACAGTGTGCAGTCTCAGTTTGGGTCTCAAGTCTGTGGAATTTCATGCCTCAAAACAAAAGACTCCACTGCACAGAAGAAGGTCGCCATTCCTCATTGATCTTTTTGAAACACAGAATACCTAATAACATGTGGTAGCAAGAAAAAGTCTGATGTTTTCACATGATAAGTAAGAGGACCAAGTTAGCAGAGTCATTGGATCCAGTCCCCTGCTACTTCAAACAGCTGCCTCATAGATAACTTTCCATGAACTTACCTTCCATGAACTTACTCAAATTTAAAGTGGGTGACATTGTGAGCTCCCAACAGCTATTTATATAAAAATTCCTGTTCAAAAACAAAAGTGGTTAACTTAATTTCTTCCTTAATTTTTCAGTGTAAGTTAATTTATTCATCATATGACAACATTGTGGCTTAGTTAAGACAGCCTCGGAGGCTTGAACTTGCTAAACTAATCGAGATTCTCTAGCATACCCTCCTTATCCTACCCTGTGTTTCATTTGGATCAGTGGCATCACTTTACATATACTGGGAACTGGCTTTGTTGCTCTATATTTTGGTCAAATTGGCAACTTTCTTTCTTTGAAAAGTAGACTGATTTTCCTTTTTTTTTTTTTGACTGCAATCATAATTGTGAAAATGATCAAAACATTGCTTGCTCTGACAGAACTCAATCCAATGATGAAATAATCAGTTTTCAGAACATGCCAGGATTCTTGATATATCTACAAAAATCCAAAATTAATTTATATTGTGGAAATTTTGTGTCCAAGAATTCGAAAAACTACAGATTTTGTTATAGTCCTGGGAAAGTCTGTTTAAACAAAACACCATCCACAGGTACAACAATTATCTTATTTTTACATTCTACTTTATATCATTCATATAAATAATAGAATCCTTATGTGCAAGAATGTTCGGGATTTGTTTTCTATGGAAAAGAAGTGCATTCTAAAATACTTTTTTTAAAAAACAGTAAGATTTCAGAGAATTTGCTAGGGACAAGCTATTGCTTTCTTTGGAAGGTTTCCTTAAGCTGAGTAAGATTTTCTAACTCTGACCTTTATTTATACCTTAACTGATCTTTTAAATGTCTTGAGCCTAGTGTCTTGATGCTAAAGGCTTAGACCAAGTGTGTTTTGTGTTCATAAAAACTTAAGGAAGAATTGATATGCTTGGAATAGCTACAATATTCCACCCTAACTGACAGTTCCTAAATTCTGAAGTTTTCATGCTCATCTCATTGCTGAGATCCTGCTGAGAAGTGATGAAGACTTCAGTAACTGACTTTATAGCCAGACAAAATGACAGCATTTCCTAGTCAGAACATGAAACAGACGAATTCTGCTTTATGAGAATTATTTTTTCAATGAGAAATATTGGAAGTTGCATAAATGCAGGCTGAGTTGACGGTGCATGGACACCTTTGTTTTACAAGGTTTTCACCATGGTTAGAAAAACTGATTCATGAGTTCCTCTGCTTACCCACAACACTTAAATCATGCTTAGGACCATTATCTTTTGCCAATATTCTTCACCCTAAACATGATCTGGTCTTTACTCCAGAGTAATTTGCCCCATAATGAGGTAACCACAGGCAGTGAGAGACCTGACACCTGCTGGTTTATGAGTCCTTTCCTTTACAAGAAGCATAAATTATAATGCTGAATTGGACTTCATGACACTCTGTTGGACTTACAGGTTTGAAGATAAGTATTCCATGGATGTAAATTAAAATCAGAAGCATAAATTATACTTGGATGCATTCTTAGGGGAAACAACAATGTCTCCTGTTTACTAGTTGTTCAGTAAGATTCAGGAAAATAGTAATGAATTTTTTCCCTCTATTATTAGGAAGCAATCCACTGGTGTAAGTAAGATGGTTTCATAAGGGTGGTTTTATAGCCAAATTTTGTTATAAATATAAAATTAAATAGATACAGAATATTAGTTCAGTTAGATGAACAGTTTTGTCTCTTTTTGAATCATAGAGTCATAGAAGGGTTTGGGTCAGAAGGAATCTTAAAGACCATCCAACCCCTCTGCCATGGGAAAGGACACCTTCCAGTAGATCATGTAAGTTTCTCTGTTAGCCTTTTCAGGATCAGAAACTCCAAAAAAATTTCTACTGTGCACCATTACAGTTGTTCTATTTGCTTTGCCCTTTCTTGTAAAAAACCCTACATATTGTTGCATGGCTTCGATCTGTGGTTAAAACAAAATGCTTGTATCACCTCTTATACTAACTAGTTAGTTATTTTAAGGACACAGAGTTAAGTTTATTGAAGTACAGTTTTTCCTTCAAAAATAACTGATTAGTTCTGTATTAATTCCAAGGGTGTTATTTACTGAAGCATTGGCAAAGCACTGACTAAAAATACTATAGGTAAAAATCCTCTTAATTAGCATGTTATTGTTATTTCCTTAACAATAGTTAGGACAGTCACAAGTATCTTACTCTCCATGTGATCATACAGATTTGGTTTCAGTTTATATAAGCTCAGGCAGCAAAATCAGAGAGATATGACTAAAATCACATACAGGTTTGACCAAATTTATTTGCAAAGAAATATGTTGAAAAGAAAGGCCAATAGCTTCAGTGGTAGGATAAAATCATATATCCTCAGTGAGCCCCCCTGTCAATCTAAAGCAAAAATAAATTAGACATTTACTATCTTGGCCAACAGATATCTTGTTGAAACTTGTGAAGAGAATAGTACTATTTCTTTTTTTCAGAGCAGAAATACATATTTGATGTTCAATGCAGGGCTACTTTAAACTGGGAAATGTCTCTTCACTGAGTACAAAGAACAACTTTTTGCCAGCAGGTTTTTTAAACCTATGGTTTTGCTATCTGTCTAAGGCTGTCCTATTAAAGAAATGGGACTAAATATTTAATGGGGGACATCCTACCAGGAGTAACTGAACTGAGGAAAACACCCTTTTTAAGTGTACCATTGCTGAGTATTCCATAATTTGTAAGTTAGGATTCATGGCAATTAATTTTAGATATCAAAAAATCGACTAGTCTACATTATATAAAATTGATCAACAGAGAGAATCAAATCCCGGAGCATTTAATTTAATTTTAAAATAGGTGGAATGAGTGACTGGCTCATCAAGGAATTTCTGTAGTATGTCTCACCTTTGATTGTGGAGAGATCCTGAATACCCAGCTTGGACGGGAAGCATAACTGCTGGATGGTTAAAGTCAGCTGGCTGAGCATCATGTTTTAGCCTTTAATAACCCTTTTTGCATTAAAATTTCTGATTAGTGAATGAAAGCCTTTAAGTAGTGTAACAATAATGACCCATTATTCAACGTCTTAATTAACAACACATCTGCTTTTTTGAACATGCTGAAAGACAAAATCACATGACAATAAGAGACAAGAGTCACTGGAAGCTTGAAATGCTCATGGTCAGCAACATAAAATTTACATATATGATTCTCTCCATTGCAAGTAGTGGGAGAAGGAAGAGAAAAATCACATACTCATATCTCCATCATTGCAGTATCTATGTGCAGCATAGATATGTGGCACCTGACGCATCTTGTTATGTAACAGAACTAAACTAGACACAAAGTTCTTGCCGATTTTTTTCTATGAAGGAATACTTCAAGTAATGTGCAGCTTTGAAGCAGTCAGTTGCTCAAGTCATGACTCAGTGGTGCCTGAGCATCTGCAAGGAGTCACATAGATCTATAGTGGCTGACTCATTTCCAGTCTTGTACGGAGATACGTGCGTCACATCTTTGATTAATGGCACTGGTGGTGAGAGAGATAGCGTCTAAGAGAAACTCTGAGGAGGTCACTGCAGTCATACTCATTTGTCAGGCAGAGTCTGGTGATGAACATAATTGTTATAATTGCTTTAAAATTTCCTGACTTGAAATGTCTTTCTTTGTAAGAAAATTGTACAGAGTTCTCAAATACAAAGGGAAGAATATGAGATTTCAATCTAAGTCCAGGATTTCTCAGTATTTGATAAAACCTACACTTTCAGTAGAAGTGTTCTGTAGAAGTGCCAAGCCCAATATTTCCTGACAGAGGAATGTGGTGTCAAAGATCAGTTCAGCAAGTGAGCTTCTTCCTGCCAGAATTAAACTCCTTGCGGATGTTCTTATACAAGCAGCAAGATTGTGTTTAACAAACAGGACATTCTTCATGGCATTTTCTATTTTGGAAAAATATCTGTATAATGTCAGTTAGATTCTCCACTATTTTTCTCAGCTCAACTCAGTTTCTGCTATTTAAAATCACCAGGGTTTTTCTTCTACATATCTGTATGATACTGAATACCAATTTGGTATCTTCCATTCAGCATCTATTAGCTAGAAGACACAAAAAAATCTTCTCAATTTTCCCCTTAGGTAGTAAGAGGGATGGGCAGAGGTATCTTGGCAGTAGGACCACATGTGGATTTTCAGTCATTACAAAGGTGAGTCCATGGCCAAATGCCAGAAGATTCCTGCTGTTTGAAATATGACAAAGCTCTTTCCAGCAATACTGCTGTGCCTGCCAGTGGCAGGTGCAAATCAGTGACAGATGGAAGGCATTGAATGGTTTCTTCTATCTCTTCCTTAATCAAGTCTGGGGATTTACACATCAAACAACATTACTTTGATTTTTTTTCCTAAATTCAGTTATTTAAAAATATATCCAATTATCTCACAGTAGGATATATTTCACAAAGCAAGCAATACAGCAGAAATTAAGACTAGTAAGTTATATTATTTTCTCTTCTTTCAGAAGTCTTAAAATGTCAGAATATCTTATAGAATTTGCTGGCATCTACTATCTTTAGAACAAAATTGTGTACAGTTAAAATTTAATGCCTGAGTTCTCTGGTAATTGTACTAATTTTAATAGCAAATTATTGTTTTATTTTAACGTGATTCAGATCTTACAATTTGAAGTTTTAAATAGGCAAATTGCATAATACCTCAAAAAAAGTTAGTGGCAGTAAGTATACAGAAATTAATCTTGTAAAGTTTTGAATATTCAGCATTTGTCACATAATTAGAAGCAGTCAAAGCACAAGCAAAAAATCACATTACTTGCAGTATTTTCTCATGGGATGTATTTTAAACAAGACTTTAACACCAAATAGACCACATCATCTGTGCTGGTTCATTGACTTAAAAGTTAGTGTTGTTTCTCGTGTGCAATGGAGCAGGAAATCAGACATTAAACACTGTAAGAATTATCACCAATATTAGGCAGTAGCTAATATTAACTGAATAAATATGAGTTTTGTGAATATAATTTGTACTCAGGGAAAATGGGAGGAGAAGCCTGAAAGAGGAGAACCAGGATGACAACAGAGTGGTACATGCTGGGTTTGCTGGGTTAAACAGTCTTATTCATTTCCAAATGAGAAATGAATAAAAGTAATTGTTTTTTTAAGAAACATTGTTGCAAGTTTATATGCAACCCCAAAATTTTGGTAATTTTCAAGAAGCTTTCACATTGACACATACACAACCTCCTTCCTACAAAAAAATGCCCAAACAAAAACAAAACAAAACAAAACAACAAAAACGAACAAAAACCCCCCACAGAAAACAAAACCCAAAAACCTTTCAAAATATTGCATTTCTTTGCTTCTGTCTTGATCTAAGGATAATTCTTTAGCAATTTGATCCATCACATCTAAATGCAAGTGTTTTTTCTCTCTTCCTGTACTTAGCAAGAATGCATGAAGGGAATGGGAAGAATAAAACTGAGTACTATTGCAGGTATTTTATTTTAATGACATTCAGAACACTAAATTATATTCATGCAAATAATTAAATGCAAAAAGTCTGCAATAGAGAGAAGACTCTCCCCTGCTACTTCCTCATTTCATCTGTGCAGAGCCAAAGTCTATTTTAAGTGCAGTCTGTTTCCCTTTATTTTTAGAAAAAATATGTTTGGTACTTAGGATGAAAGCTATGTCATCTACATTTATAAGAAGGAAATTTTCAATGTGTTAGTATCCTTAATGAATATATATTCAAAAATGCATCCTATTGAATGTCCCAGCATAAAATTAGCTTGATATACTCTGCATTAGTTTGTAGAGTAAAAACTCAGAAAGAGAACAAACTTTTTGAAAGAGCAAAACAATTTCAAATTGATTTTTTGGTGGTATGTGATTAAACTACTCTCTATATTTTTTCCTTCCCCAAGGTATTGTTCTCACAGATCTTATGACGTGAAAAAATCACATTCTTGAGTTAATGCCTGAGTCACCAATGCTGAAACGTAATATAATAATGAGGTCTCTAGTGCAATTAAATTTTATGAAGCTCAAATGTAGTCAGGGAACTCATATATCAAGAGGGAAAGGTCAATGATATTGTATCTTTTTTTTTTTTTGAAAGTTAAGTAGACATTAAATTGCCTTAAAATTAAAAGAATACTATTTTTTCAACATAATACTCGAGTAGTCCATAGACATGCTTTTATCTTTCCTTCCAGTGGAGAGGCCACTTTTATGCATCCTCTGTTGGACAGTGCAGGTGAGCAGTGCAGAGACACAATGACCAGACTTCACCGTGTCCTGGCTGCAGTCTAGGTTCACTCTGGTGCCTGACAGAGGGTATCCAAATCATACAATACGCCCTGTTGCTTCTGCACAATCCTCTTCCTATGCCCCATGGCTTGCATCTGAGGGACTGCCTGATCTAGAGGTGCTGCCTAATTTTTGGTATTAGCAGCTCCTCACAACAGCAAACTGTGTGTGAATGCTGCAGACTACACAAGGCAGACACAAGGCTGGCTGCTTCTCAGGGCTTATTTCTTTTCAAGCTCTTAACTGTAGCACATGAGAGGTAGCTACACTGTTACCTGCAATACAAAAACAAATAGGAAAACTCCCTAAGGAGTAGGAGGCATAGCCCTGAGTACATGACCTATTTAGACTCATTATGTGCTGCTGTCCAAATGCACGGCCACACATGCCATGACTTTGTATGGCAACAGTTGCCTTTCTAAGGTAAATCACTCTGAAGTTTATACATCAGACTTCCTCTTGTCAGAACAAACTTAGTTCTTTCATTTTCAGTGCCCTTCATAATCTTGTTGTCTGAGTTCTCTTTCTCTGTCTATGGTTCTTCTAACCATATTTACAACTACTATGCAAAGAGGAAGGAGATACTAATTAGTCCAACTCTACTACCGTTGTTCTCTTTAATGTGTCTTTAATATGGTTCTTTTTTGAGAATACAAATTTTCAAGATTAGAGTGTAAATACGCACTCTAGTTTTGAGAAAAGTAATCATGAGACTTAAAATCATAATACAGACCATGTAATGAGTTTACAGGTTTTATATTTGCTTAACGAAATAAGTTGCTACAAACAGAAGAAATACTAACAACATAGCGTATGGAAGATGACAGAAGGACAACTCTGCTGTTGTATATTGAAAAGATTAATGAGATGAACAAGATTATCACCTGAATAGGCAAATAATGACATTTTATGAGCAATCAGAAAGTTTTCAAGTGTCTTTGAACTAATAAATAGCTGTTGTAGTATCTAGAACGAAGACAGATTTGGAAAGAAGGCATTAAGAGAAAGGAATTTTTCTGTTACTATGACTGACTTAAGCAGCTGAATAACAAACCCAAGCCTAAAGGAGCTACTTCTATTGTCAAGGATGAGACAGAAATGAGTTTAAAGCCCAAATTTTGGTGTTTCGTATCTACCCCTGGAGGACTTGTTTTTCTTTTTTTACAGGTAGTAGAAGAGGAGTCTGCTGCTAATGGATAATTGTGCCTCCAGTTTTCTAGGTTTTCCCTTAAAATTAGCAGACTTTCAAATATGATAGACTCAGTGATGCAAAAAGGAAGACACAAAACCCCTCAAAAGTCTTTAAGTGTGCCATGAAAAAGAAGAAGCTGAATTTTTACTTTCCAAGTCAGGTTTAAAGAAGACTTCTATCATTATCCTCAGTGGGAGTAAACTCTAACTGGCAGCTGCAAGCTGGTCAAAGGATGTCAGAATACCAAAATAAACCCTTCTTTTACCAGTCTTCATAAAGTATCTTCATAAAATTTTTTCTATGTTTGAAACACAGATTTGCATTTTTTATCTATACCAAAGATGGTGTTATCTAATAACAAATTACAACTTGTGAGAACAAAATAGAAAGAAGGGCTAATTCTGGTGGAGATAAGAGATATAAAAAGGTACGAGAGAATCACTGGCTTCCAACTTTTGTTGAACAGTCTAAGACAGATTGCTCCCCAACTGGAGTGGCTGTGAAAGGAAGCAAGAGAAAAGTGACTTCAAACATCAAAGATAAAAATGACACTTCTTTCCCTGTCTGCATAGTGTTGAAGATCAGACCACTAACTACTCCACTGATTGAAATCAAGTGGCTAACTCAAATCAGTCAGTTGAGGTGATTTACTCAAGCTGAGACACTATCCCTGAGTTTCTTTCTGGAAGGCAAAGATAAGCCGATGTAATATTAAACATAATATCTAGTTCAATGTTTCCCATAATGATTAAGACCTTACTAGAGAGATTAGAAAGCAAACTATATTGCTGAAATAAGAGATTTTCCCTATTTGCACTTACAAAACTCTTTCAAACAGTCTTTCATAAAGGTAGAACTACAAGATTTCAAGATAAAAACTAGAATAAAATTGCCAGAAGAAGAACACCCATGATTACATTGACATCAACATATGAAAATGTCATGTATGAGTCCTCAGTGAAAAGACAGACTTGATACTGGAGTTCCAATGCCTGCAATTAGTCATAAATATAATCTTGAGTATTATTCTAAGCACTCAACTACAAACCTGTCAACAGTTTCTCTAGAAGATTTATATATATATACATATATATACATATATATAAAATATAGGACCATGGCCTGATTCTTCTCTCTTGGTGATGATTCAGTGTGCTGACTGCTCAGGTTACTTGAGTAGGCCTATCACTGTTCCCCTGGTCATCACCTAATCTCCATAGTTGGTTTGATTAGCTTTTAATAAGATAATCTAATTCATAGGACTGGAAAACTATCCCCAGGGTCACAAGCCTACTCTTCTTCTATCACTAGCAGCAGCATCAGATAATTTTATCCACAAACTCTTTAAGATCCACCTTAAAAATAAGACTTTTTCAGTTATTACGATGATCAAAAAGTTATTTCAACCCCTTATGCTTTGAGTTTAGAAACTTTCTTCTGCTTTCCTTCTTGGCCCTAATAACAGCCTATCTATACTCATTTGTTTCTCTTCCAACACTGTCCATTAGATTAAATTGTTTTCTTTTCCTGTCTACACTTCCCTCAGAGAAACAATGATGATATTCCATTGCAATTTACCAGCCTAAGTCATGCAAGTTC
The DNA here is from genome assembly GCA_013397135.1 of Pachyramphus minor. Lineage (NCBI taxonomy): Eukaryota > Metazoa > Chordata > Aves > Passeriformes > Tyrannidae > Pachyramphus > Pachyramphus minor. Next base: position 336,153 of record VYXB01007046.1, read on the forward strand.
TATTAGTCTGTTCTCATATGACACACTTCCCATTCTCCTGATCAAATTTTAGGTGGCTTTATATTTAAACAAAAGGAATAGAAATTACATTGATTCCCCCAAACACACAATTAGGCTGAAAGAGGCTAATGATAGTGTCTCCATCCTAATGAAATACTAACATAGAAGTTCTTCAGTATTTTGACTTCATATTTGGATTTATGATGTTATAGCTATATCATAGAGTTATAAATTATCATGTTTCTGTGATATAATTTAACTTGACAACTTTAATGAAAAGGGAGATGATGGGTTTGTAGGGTTCTTTGTTTAGCAGCTTTCAGATAATTAACACAGAGATGAATAAATTTTGAGCATTGCCTTATGGATCAGTTGCATCTTAATACAGTGATATAATTAATAGCAATGAAAATAATTTTGTAACATAGTTTCTCTCTAATTAGCTAATCAAGATGGTATTACATCTGAGTTACAAATAAGTCTTAACCAGTAAAGGCATCTACTATATTTTGATTGCCATCTTACCATCAGTTTTGAAAAATTACAGTAAAAAGTAAGACTTTACTGGAAATCTGAAATTGAGGAAACACAAATTAGCTGAGAAAACTGGAGGAAACCATCTAGTTGACAGAATCAGGTGCAAGAATAAGCTTTCAGTATAAGATATCAGGCAAAAACTTAGGCAGTTTGGCTTAGATATCAGGCAAAGCTGAAGTTTGTTGTCCAGTTGTTACCAAGCTATCACCTGTCTGCACTCAACTCCAAAGGACTTGATGACATGACATCAGCTGGACTCCATGTCTCAAAGAACATGGTCAGCTTTCATCCACCTATGTGAGACACCTGCTACCATCAGCCGAGGTGGAAGGCAAGTCATGCCAGAAGCCCACGTGGCATGGCTGAGGTGTCAGCAGTGCTTGTCTCCTCTTGGCTCTCAGTGTGTGACACCTTCTCATTCAAATGCACCTGTTCTGGAATGGTGTGAACCCACCACCAATGCGTAAAATGTGGCACACTGGCCCTCTGCTCCTTCAGTTCCCTGTGGGTAGAGGTATCCAACGGTAGTCATTTCAGTTTCTGTTTAACTGTTACATCAGGTAACAAATTGTTACACTTCTGGTGCACTGTCCAACAAGAAACCTACAGGAGGAGATAGTGTGCACATAAATGTAGTGTATCCATAAAATAGGGGAAACTTGAGAGTATCACACCTCTACAGGCCTCTCAAGGACAGGTGTGCCATGGTCAGAGGAGCAGAAGTAGCAGATGCAACCCCAGACTATGGCTGGCTCAAACTTTAGTCCTGCAGTAGGTTCTACCATATGGTCAGTGGAGCAGAAATTTGGAAAGGAAGTTAACAGTGTGGTGTCTGGACCAGTGTCAGTGACATAGCAGTCCAACTGATGAAAAGTCATTGAGTTTTGTGTCTGACTCTTCTGTGTTTTAACCTCAGCCAGCAACTCAGCCCCACACAGCTGATTGCTCACTCTTCTCTGGTGGGATGGGGAAGAGAACAGCAAAAGTGAGAAAAGTCGTGGGTTGAGATAAAGACAATTTAACAGGCAAAGCAAAAGCCTCACACACAAGCAAAACAAAACAAGGAATTCACTCACCACTTCCCATGGGCAGACAGGTTCAGCCATCCCAAAGAAAGAAGGACCTTATCACACATAATGGTGACTTGGGACGACAAGCACCATCACTGAATGTCCCACCCTTCCTCCTTCTTTCTCCAGTTTTACATACTGAGCACGATGCCATATGGTGTGGGATATCTCTTAGGTCAGTTGGGGTCAGCTGCCCTGGCCATGTCCCCTCCCAGCTCCTTGTACCCCCTCAGCCTCCTTGCTGATGGGATGAGGTGAGAGTAGAAAAGGCCTTGACTCTGTATTAGTGCTGCTCAGTAATAACAAAAACTTCTCTCTGTTATCAATACTGTTTTCAAGACAAATCTAAAACAATCCCATATCAGCTTCTCTGAAGAAAATTTACTCTATCCTAGCAAAAACAAGCACAACATCCTATATGATCAGTCTTTCACAAATGCTAGTGGAGTCAAAAGACACAGCTGATGAGCATATGAACTGTAGCACAAGGGAAATCTGCAGGCATAGTGACCAAGAACCAGAATTACTGAGATATCAGTAAGAAAACTGGAGACCTTGATGCAGCAGTGTTACTGACCTTGCAAAACTGACCTTGTACCTAACAGATGAGCTGTGATATATTCTCATTGGTAGGGTCTTACTGCAAGCATCCACATACTACTCAGCAGAAGAGACAAAAAGGCAGGACAAAATCTCTGCTTATACATGGCTTAACACATGCACAAAGTGGCTTTAGCTACTCTTTGGTTCTCTGGTGCATTTTTTAGTGTGATCCCATTCGCTGTGTAGACATTGTAGGAAAAGCCTCTGTAGTGCATGTCTGCCCTGCTGAACTGGGTTTTAGAAACTCGGATGTGAAGTGCTGCATCCTGCTTATCTGATTCTGCTGGAAGCCTTCCAGGCTGTCTTTCTAATCCCTCTCGTAACACTGGTGTTACATCAGTTCCATCACTGGCATACTTTGTGCACAAAGCGAGGACAATATGTAAACAGGATAGCAGGGAAATACTGGAAAGAAGTAGAATGTCCTTTTTTTCTATCAATGCTCTTTAAGTATCAGCTCCAGACTCAAGCAGCAAAATTGATCACAGTCTCTAGATTTTCCTCATTCCGCCCTCCTTCAATGCATTCTTCTCAGAGAAAAGATAAAAGGAAATGTTCAAGCAAATGTGAAGATGTATAAATTTCCTGGGCTCCATGTCTTGTTCACAGTTGGAAAACCTCTCTGTAGGCTTTCAAATTAATTTAAAATTTATTAATTACTACTTAGCATTTTGTGATGCACACAATGAAAAAGTTTAAACTGCATGCTAGCATGTTTACCTGTAAAATAGGTGGCACATGTGCTAAAGACCTTTGACACTTTGCAGGACCTACAAGCTGAGTGTAGATGATAAGTTGTCTTCAAATCTGGTTTTATTCTGACTTTCAAACAACTCATTACATAGAAAGGTTCATTTTATCAGTAAGTTAAATATGCATGACTCCCACTTTCCTTCAGGCCATAGGATTTGTTAGTCAGAAATAAGCTCTGTTGATGGGAATAATTTCTCAAGTACTGTTCTGTGATCAAAATTCTGATTTGAGTAATGGTTAAAAAGGTACTATACAGGTGGGGAGGTAAAAGACCATAAGAGACAAAAATCAACACAGTCTGAATAACTGAATAATGAATAGCAAGTCCTGACTTATCTAGCGGAAACTGGGGGATGTGAAGCTGAATTGTCAGACAATTAGAACAGAATTTTCTCCAAGTTACTGTGTGCTGGGACTGGGATAGTACTCCAAACTTTGTTATTCTGGATGGTTAGATGTGCACTTAGGTTCAGGGAGAACTCTACACATAACTTTGTTGAAAGAGTTGTTTTATTGAGATGGTCTGTATTGCCTACACAGAGAAGTTGAAAATGCTGCAGGTAGTATCTTCCACTAGTTATTTTTGTATTTTCCAACATAGTTGTAAACCAAAGAAGAACTGTTTCTGAAGAGTCATTTAATATTGTTGCAATTACTTAGCTTCCATTTCCCTCAAACGCAATAAAATCCAAACATAATTAAGATGGACAAGGTTCTTAAATAATCTTGTTCATGGATTTTACTGTTCAGTTTTTAAAAGGCTATATTCCCAAATGACATTTTTGGTAATTTATTTGTGCTTTTATTGGATTGTGTTGGATAATTCAGAGGGCATCTCGAGTAAAGATTTCCTAGCTTTAAAACTTTATGATTTATTTTCTGTAGGTATCTGAAATACATTGGTGTGTCAGATAATAGCTGTTGTCACTTATCAAATAGTGCAGAAAGCAGCAGATCCTAGTTTGATAAAACAATCAATTCCCTGAATCCAAATATGACAACAATAAATTCTGAGTAGTATTCTTTCAGATGTATTGAGACCTCTTACTTTTACTGGAGAACAGCTTTGATTTATTTGCAATGGGGAGCCTGGGTGAAACTCAGTCTGGCAGAAAGAAGAAGCAATACTTTTACAGTATCATAACTCTTGTTCTGTACTCTCTCAAACGGAGATCAGCCAGTTGAATATTTAAGACAATAAGCTTAACTCCTGAGTGCTGCCTGAATTCCTTCCTAGGTTTTGGTGAGGTTGAAACACAAAAGTTCCCACTGCTTGCTGTGGTCTTTTCTCTATTATTTCTATGCTTTTTCAAGTAGTTATGAGCAAATGTATCTGAGTATAGTGTTAGTCCAGTACAGTCCAAGTTCAAACCCTCTGTGGACATGACTGTGCAGAAAGCAAGGCCGAAGACAAGAAGTTCTGCTATTGTCTGCAGTATACATAGAAGAAAAGAATGAAGAATTTTTAACTAATTCATATGGGAAATTCATCAGTGTATTTTAAACTGACTCATATGGGAAAAACAGCTCTGCCTATCGTATACAGAGACAAAGTCAATGTACCAGTACATAAATCCATTTAGAACAGTAGATTAACAGAAACTTCCGTAACTGTAAAATTTTGAGCCATCTTATCTCTAAGTCACCAGAAATCTCATGCTCAGAACTGAGAAAATGGCTTCAGGAGAATTCATCTTTATGTCAGTGACCACTTACCCCCTCTGAGAAATATATAGTGGAGTAATGAAATAAGAACTCCTTCATTCCCTTCAATTACTATCCAACAGTAATCTAAAATGTGTGGACTAATATCTTAGAATAACTGCCTTTCACAGAGGGTGTTATTTCCATATAAGCGTGCACTGACAGGGAAAGTAAAAATAACTGTAAGAGTCTGAAGAGGTAATTATTACAAATTACAATGAATATAAAAACTCAACTCAAGCAAGACCCGTTGCTTACAGGTGTAAGACCAAGTCATAGAGCATGGGGCACTTTCCATGGCATAATCATCATTTTGATGAAGACCATGTTTCCTCACTTTTATCACCTACTAAATCTAGTGAGAAGCTAGTGCTCTATCCTTCCCAAGAACTTTTGGAAAAGTCAGAACAAATGCTGTGCAGTTATCCTTGTGATGTCATTGTAAATACATCTACCACTTTGTGCTTGAGCCAAGTGTTCTAAGAGACAAAACACATACAACTGACAGATGAGGTAATTTCATTCCTTTTGGACTGCAAGTTGCCTAAAATTGAAAAGGTCTTTCACATAATGTGCATTAAAGAATGAGAAACATGTCTTAGCCATTTTTTCAGATCCATGATTCAAAGACACCAGCCAAGCAAACAAACTTTCTTAGGTAATTCTGACAGCCACAAGTCAGGAATGATTAATTAAAAACAGCGTAACTTTGACTACTGATATGAGGAGACAAGTGAAGGAGAATGTAAGGAAAGAGCCTTTTGTTAAGATTTCAACCCAGAGCTGCTGTGTCTCTCCAGGGAAATTATCATAATCACACTTTCTTTTAATTCTCCCAGGGATATGATGGTGTCCCACAGAACCTGGACATGTATTTCTGTCTCTTGAAGAATGTCATGCAACCTGATAGGACAGGGTACCGACAGGAAAGTTAGGTATACCTTTTCTTCAAAGTGATGAATGTATAGATGAAAATGAGAAGATATCTCATAGAAAATTACGTATTGCTAAATATATAGGCAGAGGAGGAGCTGGGCTGGAACTACACATGCTTCTTTCAGTCTCATTACTTTTCATGCATTTCATCTAAGAATCTTCAGTGCAAAAGGAGCCTTGTCACAACAAAAACTTCATTGCATATGAAGCCTGGCCCATGTGCTTGTGAAACATACAGTGAGTCCTCATGTGCATGATTATGTCTTCATATAAATCAGAAGGTGAAATTTTGAGAAGAGTTATTACAGAATAAAGTGAAAATTTTTCCACTGTATGATAGTTGTATGTATAAGTACTATGAAGCCAGTACTTACCTGTACATATTTATAGATGACAGAAGACCACCTAATATTTGAACATCTCCAGATATTGCCTGAAGACAAACATGTTACCTAGAGGGTTAATATTCTTATAAAGGTTTTTCCTTTTGGCTTTCAATGAGTTAGTCTCCCTACCTTTTAGTAGGATAAGTGTCTTGACCTCCTAGATGCCTCCTTTGCCTTTGGTTCTTTTGAAAATAGGAAAGGCTAGGAAGATACTTCCTGTGAACTTGGGGGAAAGATCATTAAGGTTCAGACTGAATTATATGGGTATTTTTGTTCTGTTTTACCAGAAATAATGATTCTTCTCATCTTATAGCTTGATCAATATTATCTAGTTTTACTGCAAATTCCAACACTTTTGGACACCTGTAAATATCCAAGAACAAGTAATACAGAACAAAGCACAAGTGCCACACTGAGAGCCTCTCAAGTGTAAGCTCTTCATTTGTTGAATAAGTTTTTGCAGTTCTGTACAAAAAGGATGGTTGGTAATGCATATTGCTCATGACCAATCAGACATACTGATCTCTCAACTTCTGTACAGGAGAGCAGTGGACAACAGCTGGATGAATTTTGAATTTCTTCTGTATATAGAGTTAGTATGGTGAAAAGAAGGATTCTTTACCTGCCCTGTAACCTACCCTGTATTAATAATTGTTGCCAGACCTCATTTACGTAGACAAGAGAAGGCATGAAGGTTACAAATGTTCCTTTATACATTTTTAAGGGTACAGAGAATAAATTGACTTAGGTATATAATTTAGCAATGTGTTTTCCTCAACTGCCAGAATGAATATGAATGTCACTATCAAGTATACATTGGCTGAATGACAAAGCCAAGATAAGGGCACCCAGACATTGATGGGAGACTAAGAAGATTTGAAAATGTCTCTTTCTGGGAAAAGAACACAGTAATAAGCCAGTCATTTTTGTATTAAAAGCAGACCTATATTCTCCTTGATGAAAGTACTGAAGGGAATTAACTAGTACTTCCCCAGGTCTAAGCTACTTTAAATATTTACCATATGATTTTAAAGCATGTTAAATCAGAATCTCTAAGGGGTTTTGTTGTTGAGTTTTGGGTTGGTTTTTTGTTTTATTTTGTTTTGGTTTTTGTTTGTTTGGGGTTTTTTTATAAATAGGAAGTATAAGTGAAGAGATGATGCAACTGCAAGAAAACAAAGTACTGACAGTGCCAGGTTGTGGGGGTGGGCTGGAATGAAAGATTCAGGAATTGAACAGAAGTATGCCAGGAAAACTAGCTCTTCTTTAACATCAGTGCTGCTTTCTCTTTATATTTCCAAGTTACATAAACTCTTGAAAACCAGACTATGAAATGGAAGCCATCTAATTTTCAAAAGCTAGCAGCATCACTGCTACAGGACCGAGAACAAGACAACCCTGTGTAAGGTAAACATACACAGGTATTCTTCCCAAGAATGCCAAGGCCATGGAAGGATTTAAAAAAGGTTTATTTGAGATGCAAGGACCACTTCTTTACGATGCTGCACATCTGACCTTCAGGGGCAAGAGGCGAGTTCCCACCCACTCAGGGCCCTTTTTATTCTCTCTGTTTCTCTATTCCTCTCCCACCCTCTCCCCCGGTTTCCTTCCCAAGATCTCTTGTCTGTTAGGACTATCTCTCTCACATACCAGAGAGAGAGGTTGAGAACTTCTCTTGTTATAGGGACAGGGGGGAAAGCATTGAAACTGCCTTTGAGAAAGAGTTACCACTTAGGCAGAAAGCCTTCCTAGAAAAAAACAAGTTTCTACCATTCCATTACAAATTCTTCTGAAATTATATCTATCCATAAACCTGCAATTATTTTATTGGTGCTTTTGCATATAGAAGATTCAGATATAGTAGATTGGCTCAGCTTCTCAAAGAAGTGAATAATTTCAAATAACTTTTACATGTACTTAGACAGATCTCGCTGTGATAAAAACATGCTTAACAATAATGGGTTTCTTCCAGGTTTATGTTGTTTCTTCCATTAATAACACCCAGTATATAATTTGCCTCTTCTGTGAGGGAACTTTGTCACAGCTGGACCTGCAGCCAGTTTCTGATCTGCTACTAGCTCCACATCCTTCCCTGTTAAATGGCCATTTAGTCTCCATTTTGTATTTCCTAATTTTCTTTCTCTTCTTTAAATGTAGAGCTTTCTATTGCCTTTCTCTCTTTTCCTTTCTACCCTCCCCCATTCCAGTGCATCAAGATAATTTTGAATTCTGATCCTGTCCCACATATCACCTGCCATCCATCCTGCCTTGGAGCTGTCAGCAAATTTCATAAGCATACACTCCCTTCCGTCATCCAAGTGGCTAATGGAAATATCAAATAGAACCAGCTCTGGACATATTCCTCTGGGAGTCCACTCGAGGCACCTTTCTGACAGCAAATCTCTGAGAGCAGGTTTCCGACTGACTGCATGTCCCAGCTGGCTGTGCTTCTACCCAGATGATGGGTCCCTGGCTTAGGGCAGGATTGGCAAGCAGGGCAGCATCAAATGTTTTTTTGAAGTCAAATTCTGCCCCCTCCCCTACCCTCCTTTATCCTTTAGAACAGTCCTTGTCACATAAGGAAATCTCTCTTTTTTAACATGTTTTTTCTTGATTATTTTTTCCATTTTGAAAATCTTTTAGGAGCCTATAAGTAGATTTTTAAATATTTTATTCTGGAACTAAGAGGTAACTCTGTTAGCTAGCAGATGAACGGTTTGTCTTGATTTTTAGTATTTACCCATTTGTCATGGTCAAAACCCAACAGATTACATACATGTTCCCTCATGTTCTTCATCCTAAAAAATCTGCTAAAGTCTAGTCACAGTAATTATCAGTTTTGCATGCCAGTGAGATATGTTTCAACATAACTGACCTTTACTGTGAATCAGTACTTTTCTTTTTTACATGTAAATCAATACATGCTGACATGGTTCACTAATGAAATACAGAGAAAACGTGTGATCAAAATCACAATCGAACATTGTCAATACTTTAAAAACTCGAATTTGACTCACCACATAAATCGAACTTTCTCTGGAATTCAGTCTTTTATGAAGAAAAAATCTCAGCTGCAGGATGAAATTTATACTCAGGACAAAAACGAGAATGATGGAAAAGTCTGTTTCCCCTCTGAGATTTAAAAAGCAGTTTGATTTTCAGAAGAGAATATCGCTATATTTTTTTCCATAGAGAAAAAATTTTGGTAGGTTCTTTTTTATTACTTAGTTTGAAATTAAGACTACTGGGTCACAGATGAAATACATGCCTGGCCCTGACAAAGTAGTGTAAAAGCTATAATAAATTGGAAATAATTAGAGCTATGAGAATTAAGTATGTTCCATGCTATATGCACTTTTTTGTTGAGCTCAAGATGAAATCATGTTGATTTAAAAAATCCCTATCAAAACCCATCTATCTGAAGCAGAACTAACCAGATCAGAAATATCTGGTGCATTTCATATGCAGAAAATTAATAAATCCCTGTGCTACCTGCTAGTTTCGCAGCTAAACAGTGACGAGGCACATAAGAAAAAACTGTCAAGCACGTCTCTTTTTTGAGGAAGAACACATACAGCTGTAAGCATATCATCTCTGAACTTTGCATTTTGATTGAGCTTGTGCTTTAATTAGTACTGTGATGGGGCATTCAGTGCAGATCTGGCTGCAAGTGTTTACTCACTTTGTACTTCCCTGTTCTGTCTCACCATTCTGCTGGTAAAACATGTGAAACATTTTCAACTCCATGTCCATGCCAACTTAGGCAGCATCCCTAAATCACCAAAAAAGATACATCACAAGGGGGGTCTTATTTCTGTGTTTGGAAGCAGACTTCAAAAAAGCCGGTAAACTATTTCTGCCTTTTAAAATGTAGATGCTCAAATGTCTACATTGGTGCTTGCTGGTGAGTTGGGAAATGTGGATTCTCTTCCATTTCACCTGCTGATCATCATGTTGAGAGCCGTATAAATGTTTCAGAAAGTTACTTCCTCTTCCGTGCTGTATTATCAGGACCAAGTTCAGAACTGTATACCCTCTTCAGAGGCTTTGTCTTGCTGAGGGCAGAGAGGGGACAAATCATGCCATTCCTCTCTTAGCTTTCCCTAAGAACACTCAGCAGGCACCATTGCTCATAAGGAGAGCAGAGCCTTCTTGACTCCTGAGCACTGAACATGGGCAAGAGCTCTTTGCATATCCTGGGCCTCTCTGCTCCTTGGAGACATTCTTGCTTTATCCAGAGATGACCTGTGTGGAGAAAGAAGGAAACCAAAATTGTTAGTAGGAATGATTCTTTTGAAATATTGTGAAGAACAGCAATCGCAGCAGTAAGTCTCTTTTGTGATTTAGTAAGAAGGCCACAGGCTCTGTTTAATCCATTTGCAATAGAGTAGAGCTTATATGACACTTCACCTTCTCATTCAAGTAATGCAGTTTGCTGTCTGCTTACTGCTGAGCTCTTGTGATGCTTCTTACTGCAGACTGATAAATCTTCCTTTAGATTGGGGTCTTAAATAAAGTAATAAAATTTTAGCACTGCTTTAAAAACCACAGTAAAAATACTAGTTGCACCTATTTTTATCCAGCAGTCTCCTTGGAGAAGTTTTTTTTAAAGATTTAGGATTTTCAAAAGCTCTATAATTGGAAAATGTTTTCCCTGTTAGCCAAAAGTGAGATCTTGACATTACAGATTTTGAGAACAGATTTGTGGGATACCACGCTGTTCTGGTCAAAGTCAGGAGCCAACACCAACTCCCCAGAAAGAACAAAGGGCTCACCAAACAGATTATGCTCCTCAATGACAGTTCTTCAGTGTACATCGAAGTGTAAATCCAGGTTGGAAAGGAAAACTTTAATTTACCCAGAACAGGCCAAGCCCTAATGCCTTACACCTGCTCTCCATCAAAGCACAGCTCCCAACAAAGGAACAAGCAGGTCTCTGGGTAAAAGCATACAACTGCAGCTGGTGGAACCTCATCTTCACAAATAGGCATTCACCCAAGAAGGAAGATAGAGCGACAATCATGTGACAATCTGTGGGGAGAGACATCCAGCCTTTCTTACAGCTCTTCAGACTACCACTGTGAAATAAAATGACTTTTGTTTCTTCCCTTGCTGATGTAAGCAGGCTTGAGCCTGTTTAGTTTAACCTATCATACAGGAATGGAGATACTAGACCAGACCAATACAATGAACTTTCTCTGGCAACAAAGAGATATGGAATAATTTGTAGTAAGACATGATGTCCATATTAAGGACATCACCCTGGTGCACAATGACTATTATTTCTTTCACGTTTTATAAGCCTTTACTGAAGTCAGTACAGTGTGACAAGCCAGGTCTCAAGACCTTTTTGAACCTTTATGATCATTTTGTCATTTCACTGCCTGTGCCTATGGTTTACCTGGAAAGATGTGGAAATATTCAAACCATATACATGCCAGATGGCTGAGAAGAACTTGTTAGGCGAAGGGTGCCCTGTCCGATCCAGAAACAAGTGGGCATAAATCAAACATCAGATATTTCTATTTCAGAACAAAGCACACCAATATGCACTGAGCCTCTTTCAGCTCACCTCAGTTGCTGCGATCTTTCCTGCATACAAAAGCTTCTTCACAGATGCAAGATACAGATCCAGATTACAGCACAGAGCAAATACTGAGTTTAAATGACCAGTTTCCATAGCAGGAAACTGAGTTTCGTAGAACTACTCTCATTGATGAATTCCCCCTCAAGGCATCACTGTGACTCCTGTGGCATTTGCATTTGGATATATTGCTTTGCTTGAGATGATTAGAGGAAAACCTGGATCACATTGACACTAGAGATTATTTTATCTACAATTTACAGGCAAATTATGTTATTCTGTGATTACATGGTTCATAAAGCACAAAACAAAGTGAATATGGATGTGCATTATCAGTTAAATCTAAAACAGCAGGTTGACAGAGGGAATGTAAAATGTAGCATTTTTTTCTATTAAAAATGTGCTAGTGTTCCAGGATGCAACAGGAAACTGAGAAGGCCATAAGGACCACTGAACTGTGAAAAGGTATGCAACATAGGTTGTGAAGAAAGGTTGTGAGTAAATCTACCTGAAGGGGGATTATCAACAGACAGAGAAACCAAGAAGTTGACTGTAACCTCAGAGTCTCTCAGAGCAGTGCAGCTTTTCCTTTCCACTGAGCTCCTTTCCAGGCTATTTTTCTTTAGGTTGTATAAGTTTACATCCCCTCATCCCAAACAGGATTTTACGTTAGACATCAACTGGCATGAGCGTCAATCGTGGTGTCCAGAACTGTTATGCCCAGAGGCCAGTTCTCTTACAACTTTTTAACCTGATTGTCTCTGTCAGCCTGCCTCCATGGTTCTGTCTTCAGAGACAACCAGGCCAAGGATTATCTGGAGAGACAAACTTTCTTCTTCTGTTTTGAAGTTATACCTTTTCAAAAACAATTCAAGATCACTTTTTCAGTTTTTTGCAGCATATGATATTTATATTACTCAGTCTTGTCAGGAATAGTTTTGAGGAGCTGCCTTCCAGGTTCTTCTCTTACAGGAAAGCATGCATTTCTGCATGTTTTGCTATTCCTAGTCAACAACACTCTTTTAGATGAATACATTTTATTGTAATTTATGATAAATCGATCTAAGATCCTTATATCATACATACATTTGCTTTATAGCATTTCCCAGTCAGTTCATCTATGAATTTGATAAATACGTAATTCTGCACTCCAATGCATTCAGTTTGTTCGCCTGTCAAGAAGAGAGTGAACGATGGAACTTGCACTGAAAGTTATAGTCTCACTGTATGCACTAATCCTACCTCATAGCTGTGGTGTTTAATTTAAGGTACCAGGGAGACAAAACCATCACTGACAACAAGAAGCCTTCCTAATGAGCATATTGATAAATTTAACATGCAACAACCAGATTGACAGAAAAATTTTTAATTAAGATTAATTACATTTCAATTGCTTCAGAAGTCATTTAATATATTATTTCAAAAAGCTTGAAAACTATTTCTAATCTAGTGAAATGGATTTTTCCTGTAACTTCATGCATTAGAGAATTAACATTTTGTCTTCCAGTCCTTTAATACTATATCACCTCATGTATGACTAATCCTGAAATTTTCATTTCTCATTTTTAATAATAATCAAAAATGTCTTGTGATTTTGCCAACTGAATATTCCAAAATGCTATCCAGCTGCTGAATTTTAAGAGAAGACCCTTCCCCTGTTTTACTACTGAAGTAGATCTTTCCAGAAAGCCAAGACCATTATCAATATCTCAGTTGTGTGACACCTGGCACTAGAAGCCAAAACCTATATATTTGTAGAGTGGGCTAGTGGTGGGTCTCACTGAAATTACCTGCTTTGTTACAGGTTTCAGAATATACTCTTTAGCAGGGAGAGATTTCTTGGGCCAGATCAAGTAGGTGGAAAATTTGCTGGTCTCACTGTGGTGATGCTTATTAATATAGGGCTGCATTCTGCGTAGAAGTGGATGTAAATAAAAATAAGTTTTGGGCTTGTTTCAGTATGTAACAACTCTGTAAAACCAGGAACTTCAGAGGAGTTTGAATACCTAAAGGACTATTTAAATGGACTTCAGGAGCTAAAACTGCACCACAGCTATTCCCTGTTGGAAATTCCCAGAAGTTACTGTTGTACACTTGTGTATTGGAGTTTAGGAATATAACTAGGTCATGTAGAAAGAAAATGAGAGAGACAAAAGCGCAATTTGAAGTCAATTTGGCTACTTCTGTTAGGGATAACAAAAAGCGCTTCTATAAATACATTAGTAAAAAAAGGAGTGGCAAGGAAAACCTCCATTCCTTGTTGGACTTGGGAGGAAACAGAGTTAACAGGGATGAGGAAAAGGCTGAGGTACTTAACACCTACTTTTCCTCAGTTTTCACCAATAGGACAGGTGACCCTCAGGACAACTGGCCTCTGGAGCTGGTAGACAGGGACAGGAAGCCAAATAACTCTGCTGTGTTCCAGGAGGAAATAGTCAGTGACTTACTGAGCCACCTGGATTCACACGAGTCCATGGAATCAGATGGGATCCATCGTAGGGTGATGAGGGAGCTGGCAGAAGAGCTTGCCAAGCCACTCTCCATCATTTACCAACAGTCCTGGCTCACTGGGGAG
>VYXB01007046.1:351236-453736 GCA_013397135.1 Pachyramphus minor
CTCTGCCAGGGGAGGTTTAGGTTAGGTATTAGAAAGAAGTTCTTTACAGAGAGAGTGATCAGGCATAGGAATGGCCTGCCCAGAGAGGTGGTGGATTCACCATCGCTGGGGTTTTTTAAGATGAGGCTGGATGGGGCATTGAGTGCCATAATCTAGGAATCACAGTGATAGTGGATCAAGGGTTGGACCTGATGATCTCAGAGGTCTCTTCCAACCCAGTTAGTTCTGTGATTCTGTGATTGGGTCTGGCTGAACTGGAGTTCATTTCCTCACAGTAGCCCTCACAGTGCTGTGCTTTGCATTGGCAGCTAGAAGGGTGTCGATAACACACCGGTGTTTTGCCTCCTGCTGAGCACAGCACCAGCACTGTAACATTAGCTCCTCAGCTGAGGGCAAGATCCAGGGAGGGGAGACAAGTAGGCCAGCTGACCCAAACTGACCAAAGGGATATTCCATACCATATGACATCAGCTCAGATATAAAACCCAAGGCAAGGAGCAGGAATTCATCATCTCCAATGGCTGCCTGCTAGGGAATAATTACACATGCTGAACTCCTGCTTCTTGGAAGTGGCTGACCATCACTGCTGATGGAAAGAATTAACCATGTTATCTTTCACTTTGCCTTTGCACAGACAAGCCTTTGCTTTTCTTCTGCTTTTAATAAACTATCTCATCCAAACCCACGAGTTGTTTTCCATCTTACTCTCTCCCCTGTCCAGCTGGGAGGGGGAGTGATAGAGCAACTGGGTGGGCACCTGGCATCCAGCCAAGGTCAACCCACCACAACTTGATTGTTTGGAGTGATCTCTGGTCATTTCTGCATATCCATGGAGACTGTAAACTTTGTCTTCTCTAGCTGTGCTTTGGTGCTTTGATTGTTTTGTTCCTGCAGTGAAGTTAAAACTGATGGAAAAGTGTCAGCGCTGGAAAACAGCACTCCTTGGGAACACACATGGCCTGAGGAGCTCTAGCATGCATTGCTGTACTCCAAACTTCACTGCAGATTGTGTGTGGTCTGGGAGGAGTGCTCACAACTACCAGTTTGAAACACAGTCCTTTGGTCATCAAAATACAATTTATGAATTTGCAGCATAGCACAGAGCCAATTTCACATAATGGGATGCCATTTGTCTGTGCATTTGGTTGGTAAATCTGTGATATCCCAGACAGAAAAAAGCCAGTGAGGTTGCTTTTGCAGCTCAAATTTAAAGGTAATCCCATGCTGTGGATATGTACGCTTTCCCTCATATTCCTCCCTGGAATGACACAGGGATGTCTGACTCATTGTGGGCAGGAAGACTTGATTTATAATCTATCCTGTTGCTGACAGTCGCCCAACAAAACAGCATTGGATATCCAGCAGTTCAAGAAGTTGTGGAAGGGTGACAGTGATTCAAATGTACCTGGTGACCCCTAGTTTCACAGGCTGAAACTCCTATCTACTTAAAAAGTGACTGAAATCCCAAATTCCTTTAACATAGCCTGATGAACACAAATTAGGTGATAAGAGAAGATTTCATTTGCTTCTTACACAGTCTGGATTTGAACTACTGAGCTGAACACAACAAACTGAGGAGCAGAGTTTTCACCAGAGTAAACCCTTTGCTTTTCTGCTAACTCTGACATGTTATTTATTTCTCTTCTGCCATCCTACATTTTGGTTAGTAAGTATTTAACTGCTATGGTATCTAGTAACAATGTACAAAAGTTCTGCCTGATGACATTTTTTCTACACTGTCTAAAGAATCACCCTATTCATGACAAATATTAGCATTGTAGTTAAAGGTGAAAATTGAATCTTTTTATTTTATGTGCAAAACTTTACTCATGTGATTATATGGTATGCTTGATCCAATTACTTTAATTATGTTCCCTCTTGGTGGCAACAATTCATGTGAACAAAAGAAGAAAACAGTACTGAAAGCCATTACAAAGGGTAAGTATTGCTTTTGTGAGCATCATTATATGCATTTTGCTAACAGTAAGCTGGAGAACAATTGCCTTATTCTCAGTGAAAATCTCTTCCATGAGTAGGCAAGTTCATAGGATCAGATACGTGACAAACTCTATGTAAACACAGAGTACCTCCATGGAAATCAGTGAGTCCAAATTGGCCTCTGAATCTCAGCAACACAGAGCAATGTCTATAAAGACCATGTGTGTAATAATTTGGTAATATCAACAGCAGCAAAGCAGAAATTCTTCCATTATTAGGAACTGGAAGTTTACAGTTCTTGCCATCACTCTCTCAGGGAAAAAAAATATCTGTGATAAGATGTAAAACTCAAAGTAAACTTATATCCATATTTAGGCTCTCATAAAAATGCTCCAGAGAAAACACAGGTTCTGCTTTCTGAGAATTTTTCGAAACTCATAATTTGTTTTCCGTTCATCATATAACAACACTGAAGACTTTCAAATTTTTTAGTAAGTGAATAAACAAAAGACAAAAGACCTTTAGGCACTCTCTGCTTAGCTAACACTAGCACAGTGATTAGAAAACTCTCCTGGAAGAAAGAAATTCTAGTGGAAGCCCAATTTTTTTGCATGTTACAAGGTTAGGAGCAGACTGCAGGACTCCTATATCCATCCAAGAGATCTGCTCAGCTGGCTCCAGCACAATGGCAGCTCTGAGCAAAGGCTTAGTACCCACCTGCTGCCAGGGTTAGGCACCTTGACCCTGGAGTTGTCACACGGCTCCCTGCTGAGAAGGTGCATGTAAAGCTGCAACACCTACTCGTGATGGACCAAACTTTACTTGGATGGGCTGGTTTCCCTGATGACCCAAGACTGATGTCTTAAACAAAATGTTGCTGATAAGAGGCAGATCGTGTGGAGGTGAGGTAATGTTTTTTATCACACCAATCTCCTCTCTTCCTACAAGTCACAACTGCATTAGCCAGTGTAAAACTCCCATGCACAGGGGGTGTATTGGGGGTGTTCCCACGTAGGCCTGAATGTATATAACCCATCAAACTTCTTGTTGTGTGGATCCCACCCACAAAAGATCAAGACTATGGCCATCACTCTGACCACTAACATCGAAATTGCAGTGATCGAGTTTTGTCACTGGATTCACGGGTGGTGATATCTTTCCTTTCCACCATCTAGCCTTGTATTTTTATTTCAGAAAAATAAGAAGCCAAATGAATAATCAAATATAATGTCAAAACCTTGAGATTTTCCATCCATGTTTAGAGACAAAAGAGAAGTACTGTAATTACTTCATGTGGTATAACAGGGAAATATTAGCCTGAACTTATTCACCTCTTTTCTGTTGAAGAGGAAGACATTCTAGAAATTCAAACTCTGCTCAGTGCCACACAGATAAACAGTCAATATACAGTAAAACAGACATATTTACAATGAAGAATTATTATTGAAAAAAACAGTCTTTGAAATGTCACAGTTAATAACCTGGGAGAGAATTTAAAAAAGCCCACTCACCTTGCTACTATTGAAGTTACACAAGTACTGCTGCAACAAGTAAAATTGATTAAAGCTGCTCTAATAATGAGAATTTTTAAGATCTGCAAACTTCATGTAACAAAGGCAGCACTACTGACTTTATCCTGAACCATATCCTCAGGTTCTTGAAGCCCACCATCTTGGGAAACAATGCCTGAGGGCAGAGCAGCAGCTCCGCTCACCTCTCCAGCTAAGCTTAGGACACAGCTCTACAACAGGCCCTGGGGGAACCATACTTTCACTTGAAAGCAGTGGTGTGCATAATAAATCCTGTAGCCATCAGTGAACTTTCACCTCTTCGAGGTGAATGGTGTCAACTTTATATCAGGCAAGTTGTAGGTTAAGAGAAATGATCCGGGAACACACTGAGTTTACTGAGATTTCCCTAAGCACCACAGGTGTACTGACAAATGACCCTTACCTGAACTGATTCCATAATTTGAATTTATAGGATCTGTCCTGCTTTCAGAGGGTTTTGTCAAAATACTCATAGCAAAGGGATGTAGTGCACTAACTGGAGCTAGTGCACTGTTTAACTGGAATGAGTTGGCAACGTGCTATGGATGTGACTCTTTCTTGGTCTCCTAAGATATGAGATAATTAAGTCTGGAAATTATATCAGTTTTGAGACAACTGTAAATGAATTACTTTCAGAATAAGTAAGACACCCTGCCCTCACAGACATATTCTTTGCCTGCTTCAGGTCCAGCAGCATCAGATATGAGTGGTGTCTTTAGGGAGCAGTCTCTGGAATAACCCTCTGTAAGTATATTTCATGTTGGCATGTATGTCATCAACCTCCTATTAAGATCTTAGTTCTGACCAAAATAATCCATACAGGAAGGAGATGAGTTACGGTACAGCCTGATGAAGTGCATTTCATAAGCCAGTGTTACTGCAGACTCCCATGGCCATTAATCTCTTCTAAATGGGACTTGCTATAGGCTGACATTTGCAGACAAATAAGTTGTGTCAGAAACAGGGTTGGTGATCTCAGGTTTCTTTGCTAGCAATATATAATCTTAAAGTACACTATGTTCTTTAATGGCTCTGTGAAGTGTACTGGCAAAAAAAAATAGCTGAATGCAGATGTCCACATTATTGTCATTGGTACAGACTCACATTTGGGTATAGCCAGAGGAAGTAATATAGTGATATGCCAAAATCAGTATATGCCAGTAACCTGAATATCCTATCACAAACTAGTGTGACTAAAAAGAATTTCATTTAGACTTGCATAATTAGTGTTGCTTTCAGAAAAGTTTATTAACTTTGGTAATGTACTGTGATAATAAGGCTACTTCACCACAACTTGGAAGGTTCTCTTGGTTCTGCCTTGCCTTGTGCAGAGTACCCCAGAGGGTTGTATTTTTAGATGGATGCAACTTCATGAATAAAGCAAAGCAACAAAAAAAATTTACTTCAGTAAGGACTAGCTCAAATTCAAACTTCATCCTAAACCAAAGATAAATATAAGCTGTCTTGAAGTTCATTGAAGATAAACAAGTAGAGAAGATATATTCTTTGCAAAGTTTCCAAATACCAAAACACATGTGAAACTCTTCAAACTACTGAAAGCTGAGCACAAGAGCAGTTTTGTGTGACCCTTTACAGATTTGCAGGTGCTGGTCATTCATGACAACTAATTAATCAGTGCTAGAACACGGGATAAGAAAAAGTGTCCACTGGAGACAGAATGAGGAGGTAGATCTTCATTGACAGTGATGAGTCTGGGAAGGATAAAATGGAGACTGTTCCTTGCTTAAGGTACAAGCTTATTTCTCCCACTTTTGAGAGCTTACATTTTGCAGCTAGTATGGACCCACTAGCTGTAGCATTACTGTCTGCCCTGCTCCTTAGGAAGAGGCAAAACTTGCTGATGTGTGCCACCAGCCGGTGTGAAGAGACTGGGCAAGAGATTGACACGAGAATGCCGGAGCTGGCAGGCTTCAGTATCTCCCTAGGTGTTAAAGAAAAATCACAACATTTCCCATCTATCGTTTGCCTAGATTAATCTCTTTCTGCTTAATACAAATGTTTTCTACTAGATTAAATTCTTACTTGGGATTAATTTTTTTCTGCATTACAGGAGTACTGTAGTGACCTCAAAGCTGCACATACGGAAGACAAAAAAAGGAGTGGTTTAGGTTTTTTATCTTCTTGAAGACCAGTGGGTCATTAGCTTCTGTATAAATGACAGGAGCAAGTGATTCAATCTTCCTTTCTGATCCTTAACAAAGGAACAATAAAAAAAGCTATATCCTCTCCTAGTAACGGTAGTACTGCTTTATTGTAGGGTCCACAATGGAGAGCTTTAATCTAGATGAGATTTGGCTGGAAAGGAATCTTTTGTTATAAACTGAAAGGTTGAATTTGATATTTAAAAACAGCTATTAGGCTTCTTGATGTATTAGATACGTACAGTGGCCTATTGTATTCTACTGTCCTTGACTAAGATATTTTTATGAAGGTTTTGTTCAATGCAATTAAGCTCCATCTATACGTGTCAAAAAAATATGTCAACTGTGCAACAGTGATGTATGCAACATCCCTGACATTCCTGACTGCAGGTCTCTGCTACTTTTTCTTTGCCATCTCTCTGGTCTCACTGCAAGGCTAAATCAAAGCATAGCAGCACCATCTCGTGGGTACCTGAGAAAGTTGCAGCAAAAAGATAACAGTAAAAATTTTGGCAGGCAGGTTTCTCGTTCTGAGCAGCAGCTGGCACTGCCTGCTCAGGGCAGTGTTCCCACAGCAGAGCTCAGCAGGGTACAGCTGCCTGCAGAAGTGAGGTTTTGTGAGATGGACCCTACAAATCATCCAAAGCCCATTTTAGCAACCAAAAAATCCAGAGACTGGATTTGGCTTAACACTGGCCGTGACAATATTGTTCAGAGTTATAGATGCCACAGTCAGAAATGGAAAAGATTCTGTGGGGTTAAAAATGAAAAATTAAACTGACTGGGTTACTGCAGAGCATGTGAACACAAAATAATATTTTTCCATGTTGTTGTTCATCGAGTTGTTTTTCTCTTTGTTATTGTCAGCTGACTTCACTTATACTGTAAGTGTAGCAGTCAAGCCAAGTGACTGATGACAAGCCTGCATTTGGGAGTGGGTTTAGGCACTTTAACCACAGACATGGAGGGGAAAATATTTGAATTCTTCAAATTTTTTGGCATGGGTTTACTGCACACAATCAGCACCATGGGTAGCACAGATGCCCACATGTGCTTGGTCTGTAATCCACAGTGACCATGATCCATGGAGTTATTGATGGCAAAATGCATCCTGTGTCCTTTCCTAGACAGCCTGACTTCATTTGTGCCAAGGTGATGGGAGATAGAGAGGGTTTTGGTGCTGAAGGAACAGTGGGAGAAGGATGAAGACACACTGTCTGAGCTGCAGGTGGGGAGTCCATGTCCTTGCCCATGCTTCTGCTGGTGAGGCAAATGCAACCAGTTCATTGATGTTGAACTAATTTTCATCTTAGGTTTTGCAGTATGGCTGCATTTCCAACACTCTCTTCATGAAAGCTTGTTTTCACCCTTAAATCCTTACTAAAAAGCTACTTTTCACAGTTTTTTAACCTCATTAAAATTAAGTGAATTTAATTACAATTAAGACTGTAATGAAGTTGTATATCTTTTAAATTTGTTCCTGAAAACATAGTTTTAATCCCTTATTGTTTTAATAAATTGTTACTTATTTCAATAGTCTTTGGAATACAATATACAGTAAGAAAACAAATATTTAATCATAGATATAAATAAAGACATATGTTCTTCACTAAACAATGCAGGAATAATTGAATTAAATTAATGGCAGTACTAGAAGAACCCTGACAGAACACCTCCTCAGTATGGCATGTCTGCCTGCCACACATGATTGGTACCAAGAGAAGGGAACAAATTTTGTGGAGTTTCTATAACTCTATATATAACTTGAGAGAAATATATAAAACCCCCCTCCATCTGCAACTTGTCTAAAGATAATGTTATGCTACACTCAGAGCACCTCATCAACAGTAATTTATACTGCAGAAAAGGCAACACAAGACCAGCTGTTGTGGCTAGTATTAGTCTGTATAACTCTCCCCCCCGCCCTGCTGTTTTTGTTGCATTTTACAACATCAGAGGCTGCAGTTTCAGAGCAGTGTGTTGAACGGCTGCCCTCCTGTGGCTGCAGATTCTCTTCAGCTGAAGCTGAGACTTGCCAGGAGCATGTGGCCTGTTACAGGAGCCGACAGGGAGGTCACCTATGTGCAGGTATTTTATGAACTTAAAAAGAATGCATGAATTAAATTTGAAGCAGAAAAAAAAAAAAAAAAAGGGTATCCACAGTCACTTTCGAGGATGTGAGAAGAGAAAGCTCCACGGACATGTTATAGCAGCCTTACAGTGCCTAAAGAGGGCCAGAAGAAAGATGGGAAAAGACTTTTTATGAGGGTCTATAGTGATAAGATAAGGGTTAATGACTTTAAACTGAAAGAGAGTTGGTTTAGATTAGATATTGGGAAGAAATTCTTTATTGTGACTGTGGTGAGGTAATGGAACAGGTTACCAGGAAAGTTCCAGATGCTCCATATCTGGAAATATTCAAGGCTGGGTTGGATGGGCCTCTGAGCAACCTGACTAGTGGAAGGTGTCACTGCCCATGGCAGCAGGACTGGAACTAGACAATCTTTAAAGTCCTTCTGGTCATCACACCTTCCAACCCAAACCATTCTATGATTTCATGATTCTATGATTCTGCACTAAGGTGATTTCTTCAACAGATGATCTTGACAAGCTTCATCTGAGAGCAAGAGACAGTACTTGGTTAGTGTTTGCTGTACACAATGGAGGAGAGTATTCACCAAGAAGCTGTTCACTCAAAACCAAATAGGAAGTCTCACATTTGTTGAAGGAGATATCCATTCAGGCAGGGAAGTAGGAATAGGTGCTGCATGGTACAAGTTAAGTACTCGCAGTGGGCAGAATGGAAGTTTTAGACAAAGTTTATTAGAGAAGCCCTCCCATTGAGTCACAATGTCCAGAATGGACGGCCTTGCTTTCTAAACTCCTTCTCAGAGTGAAATCCAAGTGTGGCGGACCCAATATTAGCCTCAGACTTTGTCAAAGGTTTATGTCTAAAGGATTACACAGGTGTGACTGAAACTTTATTCTTTGTCCCACAGGATAAAGAATGGCAAACCAAATACAGTTACATAAAAATTAAGGATTTATTTAAATGGACTCTGATAATGATTAGACTGAAAGACCTTAATCAGAATTGATTAGTAAACAGTATAGATAATTAAAACTACAAGTATAGTATAGTGCCCTATTTTTGAAGCAATATTGAAGCCATTATATTAAAGCTAGAAAAACAATTATTAAGTAGAGATTGATTTTACTCACCCATACTAACCAAGGACCATGGGCAAATCTCTTTTGTTCAGCCTAGAGGACTAACCTTGAGGATGTCCCTATTCAAGGAAGGAATCTACACACACACACTCAGAGAAGGGGGATGTTGGAAGACCCTTCTGTTAAAATGTGGGTTGATAATATAAAGTCCAGGCCAACTGTGTCAGCTCTGCATCTTTAGATAATTTATCAATAGTATCAATTGTTTGTTCCTTTACCAGGTACTCTATCAGGTCTGCCATGTCTTCACCTCACTATAAAGATGTTTAACTTTGGGATTGATGACTCAAGTTGGTTTTTTCAGCATTCTTCACTACCAAAAACAGCATGACACCCCCTTCCACATTCACCACCGATAGCTTTGCAAATAGGGTATTGTTCAAATCGTTTTAGCAACACTCCAGAGTATCACACTACAGTAGAGTTGAGAGACCTCCTGCCAGACAGCCAGCAATCGGGTCTGGGATCTTTAGACAATGAATAACAGTCATGGGGAGGACTCTGTTGTATAAATCAGTCCTTCCCAAAGGTGTGACAATATAGTTCGCTTCAAAGTGGAGCATTCACCAGAAATTCAAATACATAAAGCCCTGCCTTTGGTTCTATCTCCTTTGGCCATAAGTTCATTCTGTAAATCCTTCTTGGGTCTGAGCTCCCCCAGCTTTTAACAGCTGGAGCATTTGGTCCCATTCCTCTACAAAACAAGACTGAACACAACTTGGCAGACCTTCCTCATCAATGAATGTTGACTGGCAGGATTTTGAGCCCCTTGTCCTACTCTCTAAGACATCCATTTTCAAAATGATCCATATTCAGTGAGGGACATTCAACAAGAGAGGTTGCTGAGTCCCTGCCCAGCCT
The DNA here is from genome assembly GCA_013397135.1 of Pachyramphus minor. Lineage (NCBI taxonomy): Eukaryota > Metazoa > Chordata > Aves > Passeriformes > Tyrannidae > Pachyramphus > Pachyramphus minor. The sequence goes on from VYXB01007046.1 coordinate 360,979, forward strand.
AGCAACTGTTGGGGGTGCCTTGCATGGCAGTAACCTCACTGCTCTCCTGCTCCTTTCTTGCACAAGCAGGACCATAAGCAAGAAAATTGTATTTCATTGAGATGTTACAAAAAAATCAGATTTTTTTTAAATTCACAAGATGGAAAAATTAAAATAAAAATTTAAATAGTCTACCTACCTTATGAATATAACTAAAAAGAGGGAGTAGGAAGATTAAAAAAAGTCCCTAATTTTTTAAACATGAAATTTTCATATTTTCTTTGAAAATATTTAATTATCATAAGTGCACCCGACTAGTGAATGAGATTTTTTTTTTTCTGAAAGAATCTAAAAAAGTGTTTTGAAATGCTCATGCACATACTCTAGTTTTAATTTTTGTCATTTAGAAAATCTGAAAAATCTTAACAGATATTTTAATTTTTCTTTAATATTTCTTTCTCAAACAAAAATGTTATAACTGTTGAAAAATATTTTGCCTGGTTCTTGTAACAGTGGTCTCATATTCAGGAAATAAGAATACACATGAAAGACAACCTGAATATTTCTATTAATGGTCTACTTTTCAAATGTAAATAGAAGGAAATGGTTTTTACTGTAATTTTCATCCGAAAGGCTATAAGTCTAGTAAGAGCCTTGAGCTGCAAACTTGTCTGAGAATACTGGCTGTGCAAAGTGCAAGGTGCAAATATCCTTCAAAACAGTATCCTCTACTCATTGTGGCACACTAGCCCGAGATAATGTAATCCTGGAGAAACAACCCTTAGGAACTAACAAATGGCCCTACAGGAAGACACAGCTGTCCACCTACACAAATACAGGGTAGAAATCACTGGTTTAATGCTACCTCATAAAAAGGTTTTGATGTACAACGGATCAAAACACAGCTTAACCATACCTTGCTGGTGTAGAAAAGGAAACCTGTAAACCTGGCATGTACAAATTGGAGTATGAACTACAAGGTGCACAGAGTGAATCTTTTTTTTATTTTTTCAACACTGGTATGATGTGTGCTCAGCTGAATCACTCTGTATAGTTTAATGCAGGCCTTTAGGAAAAAAAAAAATATTAGAGAAAATCAAGAGATTCCAAATGGGAGGAAAAGGGACCATCAGAAATTTTGAAAAGTTTACTTAACGTCAAACATTGAATCACGGGCTTTATTTAGTCTTAGAAAAGAAGAATGATGGGAACATGTTAATAAATATGCAGAGGTTGCTTCAGCTTGAAAGATGGTAAATCTGTCCTTCATGCCCATGGTAAATAGCATGGAAAGAAAATGGCATGAATTGCACCAAGAATTGCTAAATATTAAGGAAAACTTTCTTATGTTGAAGACACTGGAATAGATTGACAATAAATGTCACAGTGTTTTGAGCACTGATATCCTGAAAGATCTCTAGGATAAATGAGATGACCTTGGGCTAAGACGGAAAGTGGATCTATTATGGGATAGCAGCATGGATGAGACAGCCCCAGTGAGACCAACTAGCTCCACAATTCTGCACTTCAATGGTAAAGTTGCTGCTTGGGCGGCAGCCCTCTCTTATTCAGTCTGGGGCTGCACCTCCCACAAATCATCCCTCTCCAGGTAGCCTGCTGGGAACCTTATAACATGCTGAATCTGGAGGTTATGAAAAAAGGGAACAATTCTGTTTAAAATCAGTGCTTCAAATGAAAAACAACTTGCAGGAATTTTCTGTCATCTTTCTCCTAGAAAAGCCAAAGCCAAATTTACGAAGTCAGATTGGAAAGCAACATCAAAGGCCATTGGTAACTTTGACGAAACTTGTCAAAGAACACACTTGTGCAATTTCCATACCATGTCTATGTCTTTGAAACTTGAAGGAAGAGAATCAGGAAATCAGTGCTTTCAGACTAGAAAAGACCTATATTGGCACAGCCTCTTTTAACACAAAAGTGAGGCTTGAAGTAGAGAACAAAAAAAAAGGAATAAGCCTTTTCTGCTTGGAAAACTATTCACAACATCTCACATAGAGGTTATCTGCAAAACTCCAGTAAGATATATTAGTACTATGATATAGTGTTTGAATTTTGGCAGGATTTGTCAGGCATTTAGTCAACCCGCAAGTTCATACAGTGCTGGGAAGACAGCCCATGCAGGGTTCATGGCAGTGGTCACAGCTCTTCTGCCTCCACCTTCACCATGTCAAGTTCCCAGCTCCAAAGGTATTTATAACATTTTCATCAGCAGAAAAAAAATCAAATGAAAGGTCTTTCTTTCTTGAATAGTAAAAAAAATAAAAAATCACAGAAAATCCACTTCTCCCTAACACTTTTCCACTTACCAAATGCTTCCTCCTTTGCTATACATAGCTGGAAAAAACCCCAATCCTCATTTTTGTAAAGCTATAGCAATACAAGGGTAGATTTGCTATTAGCAAAATGATAGCTACAAAAAGAGAAATAAGAATTAAAAAAACATTGTGGTACTCACACAGATCATCCTGTAACCAATCTTCCTTCAAGTCAACACTTTTTCCCTAGGAACAAGTATTTTTTGTTATTCTCTCATTTGCAAATTCACTTTGGCATGCTAAGTGATTGCAAAACAGATCTAATAACATTTACTAGTCCCAGGAAGACTGTTTTTTCTGCCTTGCATTTCCCATTTATTCTAGACCTCTTGAGTTTTCTGAAAAAAATTCACAACTTTATTTCCTGGGTGTTTGTTCAACTGACACAAGTGTCAGAATGATTATCTATTTCTTTAATTTTTCTAAGCATGCATGTGAAAGGGGATTAAAATGGTCCATACCATACCTGCATTTCTCAGAATGTCAAACATGCTCCATGCTGACTAGGAGGGCTTTGGAAACTTAGATTATTTTAAGTGAAGTGGGTTGGGAAGCACTCACACAATCAGTTCCACTAGCAGGTCTGAAGAGATCATAACTTCAGTTCTATGGTTGACAATGGACAGGCAGCGGAGCTGGGCTGGTAACTAGTTCCATCTGCTAAATCCAGGAGAATTTACTTTTTTGGAGCCTAAAAAAATTAATATATATTATATTTGTATTTTCATATATATTATGTATATATTTTTTATTTTATTTATCTAGATTTAACACTGTTTTCTAGAGAAAACATAAATACCTACTAGAGAAAATGCCAACCTAAGAAACTGTTAAATGACTTTTACAGGGGATCAAGCTTCTTCCTCCTCCATTATACCTCCTTCTTTACAATATGTAAAAAGAGAAGAGGTATTAACATCAAATTCCATGATTGGTTTCCATGATTGTATACTGTGAACTGCAGCTACCTTTGTTTCTTCTTTATATATTTGCATTGAACTAAATAACTTTTCAAACAGTCAGTAAACAAATGAAGTTATACATACAATGTAGAAATAAATGGCTATCACTATACCCCAGGAAGAACAGGAAGAAACCTGGACAAAAAAAAAAAATCATAGGATTCCTATAATATAAAAACTTGATATTCTTAGGTGTAATTATGATAAGGTTGATTGTTTTCAAGTCATATTGAACATGCTGCCCAAAGAAAGAAATGCCTATATAAGTTGTCTTCATCCTAGAGAAAATACTTTGCAACAGCTGTTCTCTTATGAGTCGTCTGTAGTAAATGAGCAACAAATGGATTTCTTGGATAGCAACAGCAAATTACTATGCTATGGACTTTAAGATCCTTCCTATTAGGTCTGATTATTCCTCATCTTGTCTCCCAACTTAGATCCAAATCATTTCTCAGTGATAAAGTCTTACTGTGGACTACTCTTGAAATTCCTCTCTCAGAGACTGTATTTTCTTAAACATACATTGAATCAGGAAATATCTGCTGTGTGGATACATATCGCATACCCATACAGAAAAAATATCTCAGTCATCTTTTTTGCTTTCTGGTTTTAAACAATTACACAAATGTACATTCAAATAATTTCATGGCTTCAAAAGTACATACACAGAAGACAGAATAGGCAAAGTTAAGATCCTTAGGGGAAGACTTACAACAGCAAAAACTGTAGAGGTTTTGTTTGTAAAGTTCAGCATTTCAGTTTTCAAAATGGAGAGAAATGCATTCTGCATACAGTGTTTGACAAGAGGGGGAATGAGAAGTAAGAGGCAAAGTATGCCTGTGAATGTCTTTAATAAAAGCTTATTTTTATAAAGGTAAAGGTAAGGTCTGTTTTACCCAACTGTTTCAAAATCCGCATTGCACTACAAAGGTGTGTTGGACTCCCCTCTACATGGGGACCAATTAAAAACTCCCAAGAGTATTTTTTTTGTATTTTCTTGCTTTGCTATCTGTAGTCGCTCCATATTCTTTTCTTCTGTTTATTAATACAATCAAAGTAATTGATTCATTTCAGGTTTTTCAGGCTTTTTTGCTGTCGTGCTTTTTCTTCCCCAGGGTGTATTTCGAAACTTGCAATACCTTATGTAAAAGCAAAGCAAGATGTCTAGAAAGGTGACCGAGTTGTTTTAAAAGGATAGCAATCATAATGTGATTGAGAAGGAGAAGGCATTGTTTCATATGAGGCCACAATCTCAACATACACTTTTTCTGATATGTTTTTGTTCTAGTCACAGTGGGGGTCCTGTTCAAAATCCCTTTCTCAAAGTTTACAATTTGGATTGAAAACTGACTTTTTTCCCCAAAACTTGGTAAAAAGAATTCCCAGCATCACAGCAAGTAAATTTAAAAGGAGTCTGATGATAAAGTGCTCTCAATAGAAGCAGGCAGGTGAGTATAGTGCACTTGAATCCAAACAGCTGTGTTAGTAAAATTTTTCCATATCTTAGTCTATTTGCTGAAGTCACATTACATTAAAGCTCTGAGGCATGTGCTTAACTTAAGCATATGGCCAGTGATTATTTTCCTGAACTCACTTAAGTACTGTCCAAACTATATTTTATTTCTTAGGGTGAAAGATGCTTAAAGTTTGTACTGATTAGAAGGAGTTGTTGTAAAAATGTGCAGCTCCTATGGTGCTGGGCCTCACAGACCAAGAGAGACTGGGAGTTTTGTGCTGACCCTCACAGGCAAAAACACTGCTTTTCCCTGGTTGCAGTGCTAGGGATTTCATAGCAAGAAGAGCCTTGCAGGCTAAGTGTGTATTAGCAGACGTGAGATAGCTTCCCAATTCTCAAGACTGTTCTCACAGCCTGTATATATATATTGCTGCATGTATTCACTTACCCACTGTATCTCCCAGGCAAAAGCTCAGGCTTATCCCAAGCAGATAGTCCAGATCAGTCTGGACTAGACTGGCCAACGGACCTGCCTGTTGGGTACCTGAAAACGTAAGTTTACCTACAACAGATTTCTTCTCCATTGGCATTTTACAGTGTGGGGTTTTTTTTTTCCTTAAAAATTGAGCTATGTACACTTGTGCTGTAGAAATACCAAACCTACATGAGTTGTATTTAAAGGAAATCTTCCAAACCTCACAAATTATTAATTTAATGTATTTAATTTCCATAGTTCCCAACAGAAAAATCTGATGTTGAAGAGCAGTGTTTTTGTCATGTTTACATCTATTCCATGTAAAGTTGTCATAAGTTGAAAGGAATAAGAAACAAACATTAATAAAAATGGCAACAGCAGTCTAGAAAATAACTTACACTGGATCTTCAGATTTCCGTACACATACCTTGTATGCCTAAAGAGATACATGTTTTGCCATGCTGTCACTGATCTTTGCACCTCCCTGCACTTTCAGGTGGAGGGTCAGGTTGGTACATCATCCTGTGTTGGAGTGAGGGCTCATCACCCCGGGCACTGCTGGGGTGCCTGCAGCAGCCGGGCAGGACTCCTGAGCTCACTCCTGAACCCTGGTCTCACACAGAAGCAGAGGTTTGCTGCCAGCAGGCTGCAAGGCCAGCTATAGTTAGATTTTTCATTTAAATTTTGGCACCGTCTGAAGTCATTCCTGTTACTTCCAAGGATTGTTGCCATTGTATTAAAAAGAGTAAATTTGCTGCTGAGTTACTTACTGCCCAGAAAATCCAGCTGAAACGTGCTACTGCCAAATCTGAGGATTCGATATTGGGCCAGAGGCTTTAAATAGCTTCTGCTACTGAGGATTTTCTGCTGTCTACGCTGTCTAAAAAAAAAAAAAAAAAAAAAGAAAACCAACAAAAAAACTTGGGAAAAAAAAAGGATTGATAAAGCCTCAGTTTGAAGGATTGGACATGGACTGTTAGAAACTGAAAATTGCCACTTCTGTTGTGGTTATTACCCATCCAGGTTTTTCTTGACTGAATCATCTGTTTTTTTTAAGTTTAGGTTTGGTTGCCCAGGGTTCAGGATAAAAAGTATAAAACCAAACAAACCCCAGAATGTCGATCTCTTTAATGAAGCTGAGGAAAAGCCCTGTTTATACAGGTTGCCTGCCTTTTGTGTACACCACAATTACTGAGGGTGTTCATCATCACTGCCAGCAGCCCTTTCCCAGTGCTACTTACCCAATGTAAATCACACTTTTATCCAGATGCAGTTGCATTTACTCTGCTCTTGTATCTAAGTATCAACTTTAATTGCAGTCTAAAGTCTTTTAACTATGGGATCCAATTCTAGCATGCTACCTATCCTATAGGACAACTGAATATGCTGAAAGTAAACATGCCACTATCCCTCTACCTCATATCTGTCATCTGTCCCACACACCTATGTAACAAGATGATGCAGGAGGTCCCCAAGGTACAAGGCAGCTTTCTATTTTTCCACAGGTGTTTTTTGTTTGTTTTTTTTTAATCTCATCTGCCAGGTAGATAGGCACATTGACCGCAACAGTGCATTGGAATCTGTGAGCCAGCCAGGAAAACTCAAACACTGCAGATGCACTGGCAGATCCTCAACCTGAATACTCCAGTAATCTGCAGTCTGTGAATTTATTATGCACTCTACTGTGTAACTATAACCTTAGCAACAGCAACCACTGTACAATGAGCAGTAGTTAGTTGCTGCTGACTGTTTAAAGGAGCCCTCTCTTATGGGTAATTTGTGCAGAAGATGACAGGAATTGTAATGATTTCATCCAAAACCATAGCAAAGATTGGAATATTTTCTCATAAAATTCAGTAATTCCAGGAATGCAATGAACTGATAAATCAAGTGCTTCCAGATTTATAATCAGATGCTGCTTGGAAAACCCAGCTTTCCCTTCCCTTCCCTTCCTCTTCCTCTTCTCTCCCGTTTTCTTTTTCTCCCAGAAGAACTGTCTTTGATTGGACCTTTCTGGGTCTGTGTAATCTCTTGCACATGACAATTTATTTTTTCAAGAATAAACTCAGAGTCTATTTTCAAACTGTAGCACCAAGCATCTGGAAATAGTGGTTTCCCAGGAATGCACCAGAGAAGAAACAGGAGCTGGAAATGCTTGTTGTATCCTTTGGGCACATTAAACCTCTTTCCCCTTGGTGTAGCGCCACAGGAAAAGATATCTTCTTGAGGCAACACTTAGGAACTTTTAAATGTTGGAGGTCGTTTCAGGAAAGAAGTAAATTAATGAACAGATTGAAACTGGTTTTGTGAGCTGTGAAGATGAAAGCTTTCTTTCCTCATGATATTGAACACCTTTTTTATCAATTCAATGCTGACATCTGTGTTAGAAAACATTTGGTTTTCAGAGAGGTCAAGGCAAGTGTTGTGCATATTCATGCAAATTCCTAAATGCATATGTAGTCATGCTGGGAATTTCTTCGAAGACACACTGAAAGCTTTGTCATAGTTTGTTGTCACCATTTTCATAGTATTTGACATTCAGAAAATGTTCAACATGGAAAAGGCTGAGTAGATTTTTATTTTAAATATTTTGTGTGCTGAAACAGTAAATTCTAAAATAGTAAAATCTAAAAGGAATGTTTATATGGGGAGGCTAACGAATAATAACTAGTTTTCATGGTCTGCTATAATAGGAAGATATGGCTGTCAGCATAGAAGGAAAGGATGTTATCATGATCCAACTGACTGACTAGAAGTTAAATTATGTCATGCGAATGACAGAAAACACATTGATAATATTTCTAATAATTAATTTTAATTTTAGCTTTGATTATCTACTGATCTGGTAAATTTTACTTTAATAGAGAGCTACCATAAAAATAAATAACACTGTTGAATACTTTAAAAAAACTTTTTTTTTTTTAGTAAGGTTTTTTGTACTATCTGTAAAGGCCAAAAAAATCCTTTTATCTGCTGTTTATAGATGTTATTGGGTTGTTTCTTTCACCACCAGCATTCCGTGTCCCTATGGCTTTACTTAAAAACAATACAAACTTTGCATTTTAATTACTATGTGTATCCTATTGACCTCCTATCTACTTTATGCCAACTTTATTAATAACTGATGCCCAAGTTGCTCATCAAATTCAGCAAAAAGCTGGTTTACTTTCTAAAATAAAATTAAGGGAATTCTTTTTCGTTGCAAAAGATATGATGCCTCCCTAATTTCAAAGGCATGCAAAAAAACAAATGAGAAAAACATACCTTCATGAAGAAGAAATTTACTTGTCAGGGTGTGACTATGTGTAAATTGGGCCATTGCAGTCTATTTTGCCATATAAACTTTGATGTACCCACACTGAGTTTTCCATTTTGTATGATGTGTGACACTTCATCCTGGAGACTAAACCTTATCATTGGCTTCTGAGTGCCAGAGCCCAGAACCTTTATTGCTGTTTGTGTCCCTGCAGACTGATCTCTGTTTTTCCTATACAAAGCTGCCATCAAGTTAAAAAACGTTTTAAGATCCCATGTGCTGTGTTTCAGATGTGTAGCTAGCAGATTGCTATTGGAGTCACCTGAACCCAGGGCTGCTGCAGAGGTTGGCCACACTTACTTTGTAGCCATCCTGTGTTCAGTCGCAGCCAAGGCTGGCACGGCTCTCTTGAGCCCCTTGGCACAAAACCCAAGTGCTCCAAGGAGGTGACCTTCTTTGCTTTGTCTATCTGATGTTTCCTTTGAAAGGGATCATGGGATACCTGAAGGCTATGCAGGCAGCCAAGATGATCCTGAAACCAGAAGGAAAGTCTGGAGCAAAGATTTAGCTTTGCTAAACAAGGATCAGGTAAGGGAATATTGAAACAAACCAGACTTAGGTTCATGGGACCTAACAGGATGTACCGTGGCTGCTGAGGGAGCTGGCTGGTGCATTGTGAGTCCACTCTTGATTTTCTGTAGAAGTACATGGGGACTGGAGGAGGTTTCTGAGGACCAAGAGGAAGCAAATGGCATTCCTATGTTAAGGAAGAGCAAGAGGAGGACCCACCAACCTGTAGGCTGGTCAGATTTACCTTGTTTCCCTGGAAGGTGATGTAGCAAATAGTCATGAGAACTGTTGTCAAACATGAAGGATAAGAAGGGGAATGTGAGTAGTGAACGTGAATTTACAAGGGGGAAATCATGCCTGAACAATCTGAAAGCCTTTTAAAATGACATGACTGCCTCAGTCATGATAAGGGGAGTGGAGCAAATACTGTTTATCTTGACCTTATCAAGGCTTTCAGCACTATCTCCCTTAGCATCTTCACAGACATATTAATGGAGTAGGAGCTAGATAAATGGACAGGGAGGTGGGTCGAAAACTGGCTGAACTGCTTGGCTGAAAGGGCTGTAATTAATGGCATGGAGTGCTGCTCCAGGCCTGTCACTGCTGATGTCCTCAATACTGGAGCCAATATTGTGATCTGAATGCTGACACATCATGCACCTTCCACAGGTTTGCAGATGACACAGAACTGGGAAGAGTGGTTGGCAGACTAGCTGGCTGTGCTGTCTTTCAGAGAGACCTGGATAGGCTGGAGAAATGGATGAAGATGAACCTCATGACGTCCAAGAAAGAGAAACACAAAATCCTGTTCCTGGGAAAAACAACCCCAGTGCATGCAGCAATCCATGCTGGAGGCTGATTATCTGTAAATCAGCTTGGCAGAGAAGGACCTGAGTGTCCTGATGAAAAGCAGCAAGCCCTTGCAGCCAAGAAAACTGATCTGCCTGATCCCTCCGTTCTGCCCTGGGGAGACACATCTGGGTGCTGGGTCTAGTGTTGGGGTCTCCAGTACAAGAGAGTACATGAACATACTGGAGTGACTTTGGCAAAGGGCCACAAAGACAATTAAGACACTGGACTGTACAAAGAAAGGCTGAGAGCTCGGACTGTTCAAAGAAGGCTCAGATACCTATGCAGATATATCAACCTGTACACATGCCTGATGAGGAGAGTAAAGGAGTCAGAGGCAATGGGCACAAAGTGAAGCACAGGAATCTCCATTCAAACACACAAACTCACATTTATACTGTGAGGGTGATGGACCACTGGAACAATTTGCCCAGACAAACTGTGAAGTCACCATCCTTGGAGGCAATCAAAAACCAACTCGACATGGCCCTGAGCAACGTGCTCTGACTTAGCTTGTTTGATCAGGGGCTGGACTGCAGAGCTTCTCATCAGCCTCAGCTGCTTTGAGNCTGTTTGATTAGGGGCTGGACTGCAGGGACAAACTGCAGAGCTTCTCATCAGCCTCAGCTGCTTTGAGACTCCATGAAGGTGCAAGGCAAGTATTATCCTGCAGGTGCTCTGACATGGAGAGAGCACCCAAACTTCCCCTTTAAAATAATAAAGGATTCCTCCAAACAGCCTAAGGAGTTCAGCAAGTCAGCTTGCCTGAGATGTTAATGTTTTAAAAAGAATGTGACAAGAAGGATAGGGACCTTCTACAAAATAAATTAAAAATCTGAACAACTTACAGAAATTATTTACATATTATATGAACTTCTAAACACTGAGTATATATGCATGCTAGGGTCTTAATTTTAATTGTGTTAATGACTGCTTAATATTTCCTCTTTGATTTCTGATTTAATGTAGGCACATAATTTGTTTTAAATCTAGCCAGCTAGTGAAAAAAAAAAAGGCAAAGCACTTTGTTTATGAACCATTGAACTGTTGAGACAAGTGGTATTAACATTAAGAAAGTAAAAGAAATATTTGCAAGATGATGGTTACTTGGAGTGAAGAAAATATCGCCCAGCCAGTTCATCAGTTCACTTTTGGCAATAGGCTAGAAACTAGTTGTATCAAGATATTTGAAGACACAAAAGAATTTATTGGAACAGACTGGGGAGGAGTGCCATTACAGTCCTAATTCATAAAAGCTATCATTAAATATGTGACCACCTAGAGATGTTAACATAGAGGGGCAGACACAATGGAAGAAATAAAAATCTCCTCTTTCTCCAGATCTTTCACAGTCTTAGGTATCATGCTGTCACAATCAGGCATAGGTGTTTTATTACTCTGTTGTTTAGGAAAGATCAGTGTTCCGTCAGCATATGAGGATTTGAATATCAGATTCTTGGTACCTTAGATTTTTTCTGCTGGGATGAAAGCTCTCAAAACAAACATGCAACTCTTACTCCTGATCCTTTTGGAATACAAAACTTAAGTGAGATTTTAGATCTCTACCTCAGAAAGTTTCTGTGAACACTTTTATTTGGATTTTTATCTGACTTATTTTAGGATCCTTTAGGGTGCTGCACTCTTCGGGAGGCTGAGTATTCTAGTTGCTGTGTACATGTCATTAAAATTAAACTATGTTCAGGTTTGTCTGTGGGCTGGTTAACATGGACTAAAATTGCTGGGAAACATGCTAGTAGCTGAACAGAACGGGCAGTCATGGGACATAGTTCGAACTTAAACTGGTTCTACTCAGTTTAGAAGTAAAGCTGTAGCTGTGAGGTACTTTTTACATGTGTTTAAAATGATCAATGTTTGAAGTGGAATTTATATTTACTGTATAAATTGTTTTAGTCATACAGTATGTACAGACCTTCTTATAAAGGTTATACTCTTTAAAAAAAAACCCACACAGGTACACAGAACTTGATGTTATTAAATATATATATGCATAAAAACTATTACATAAATAATTCTTATTAATAAATAGTTCTTAACACTCTTTTAAATGATAGTCATTAGCAATAAATAAAGGAAAAATGCACCTGGAACAATTGTAAATATCAATACTGTGTCATAAATATTTCTTTAGAGATTTAAAACATATTTAATCTTTTCAGTCTGTAACCTCAACTATCTGAGTTTCTGCTTTGCTGATGGGTTAATGCTTAGTTGCACCATAAACATTCAAGCTTTTCAATTCAGCTCTGAAATCAGCCTTGACAGAACAATTTATCAGTACAGTAAATGTCCGCTAATGTGGATAATATTAATGGACATCTCTTTTTAATACCTTAAAAAGCTGTTATATGAATTTAAACTTTTATTTGTCTTTTTGCAAAGCTTTATTGAGGTCTTTTCCAACCTAAATAATTGTCGGATACTCAGTTGCCTTTAAATTAAAGTTGGGAATGGTTAATGTGAAGAAGAAAGCGTTTACACCTTCTTATCCAATTCTGGTGCAAATGGGACACAAAGTGTTAGAAAGTCAATTTGCCTTTAGCTTAAGTCCATGAAACTCACAAAATTAATCAAAATACATAGAATACCAATAATATAATTTTATTTTTATTGTTCTGTGTAGTTCAGGTGTTTTTATCATTTAAATGCATCAACATCTTTCAGCAGAAGATCTATAGGTTTTATACTTAAATGGAGAGGTGAAATGGGTAGAAACAGTTGGCAGACATGTTCAGTTTTTATAGTATTTTTGAAGTGTTTAGATTCTCTTGATGATTATAATTCCTGGGAAGATAAAAATGTTTTCCAATGGCAGCAGAGAAGTCACTATTGACTACAGTCTGTATTTTGCTTTCCAGATCATATCAGACATACTGTACTTACAGTAATCATGTGGAAGATATTATGGCAGTTGTAATAGGTTAGGTGTGATTCCAGTTACAATGCCTGCACAGGATAAGAATTTTTAAAGCTTCAATTTGAGACAGCAAGAGGCTGACATGAAAACTGAAGACATGAAGATGATGATCGATAGACATGATACCATTTTAAATGACAAGAGCAAAAAAACTCATAAAGCAACAAGAAAGGAATGGATGACCTTGTAAAAAGGTACAGATAATAATCTATAATCTATAACACTAGCTGCAGCTGGGAGTCTGGGTCTGCAATGTGTAGACACAAGTATCATATATTTTCTGGGTAAGTGAATAAGAAAGTGATTTGAACTGTTATTTCAAATTTCACACACTGGGAGTGAGTAACTGTAAATAATTTTGGGGGGCCCAATTCTTGAATGAACTTGAGAAAGATGTTAAAATAGTTTTGACAGTTGAAGAATAAGACAGTCCTAATGTAACTGAGGATGTTTTCACTGAGTACTCTTATCAACCCCATCCTGCTGGCTTGAAAAATGTAAAAGAGACATGCACATTACCTGACAATCCAGAGAGGAAACATTCTTATCTAGTTTACATTTTTAATTTTTTTTTCATTAGTGAAGCAGAAGACTGACCAGATATACTTCAGCTGCTGCTAAACTTTGACTAGAATATAATGTTATTAAAGTGCATGAGAAGCTGATATTCGCATTTCTCCTTTCATCTTCATTTGTACACTTCTGCATATGGCAGTTTCCTTTTTCACTTGAATGTACATTGTCCTCTCCTGCACATTACAAAATACATATTTAAGTCTCTTTCACTGTCAAAATTATTGTTGAAATTTCTGTAGCTAAAGCAATGCTGCTTATTAGTAACCAAGTTAAATGAAGGCAGTTAACATCCATTTCAGAAGCCAGCCAAAATCTGTGAACACTTCTAAGAATGGCTTGATTTTTTTTGTTGAGAGAACTAGTAGTGATACACTAGGAGTTGCTTGTAATAATATTATGATTTCCGGTGCTTGACTGTGTTATCATATCGCTGTTCTCTTGAGCTAGGCCAATAGCAGCATTGTCAGAAAATACGTCCCAAAGAGGAAGAAGTATTTTTGATCCCTTTTTGGCTTCTTGCTGGGCCTGGCATGCCAGATTTTTCCAGGAGTACCTGAATGATATAAGCTGGTAAGGAGAATTTTGGATGACAAGATCTTATCACAAAGGACGTGGAGAACATGTCTGACATGTAAAACCCACAGGTTAAGCATTAATGGGATTAGGAAGATCCTAAGGAAAAACACAATTGCATAATACCTAGCTTTAAAAATTTTCAGTCATTAGGCTGACTTCTTCTAGTTAGAGGTGTGCATTGACCATGCATCTCCCTTGATGGACAAAAGGACATATCCTTTGTTAAGATAAACGCAGAAGTTTCCAACTAAATCTTGGCTTTTAGCCTCAAAAGAGCTGCACCCCAGGGAGATAAAACTCAGTCCATAAACATGTGGAGAGGTATCAGGGACATCAGCAGGAAAGGCAAAGGGGCATTTAATGCTGAATCAGGTCTGAAGTCTATTGGCCCTTAAACAGGTTCAGTTTGAGAAGGCAAAACATTTCTTCTCAACACATTTGAAATTCAAATGGATATTTGAGTTGGAGAGGTTCACAAATAGTCTTAGCTAGCTAGCACAGTAAAAGGTACAAACCTGTGCTAGCTAGCTAGCTAGCACATTATAAAAATATGCCATGCCTCTGAGGTTTTATACAAACAATAAATAATATATAATAATGACAATTAAATACAAGGCTTCTATCCAATGGCAAAATGTACTTTTTTTTCTTTGAACTATGTGAATGTTTTACAGAATGCACTACTTTCTTATATGACCTTCCAACACATTTACACTCTAGCTCTTTAATATTGTAGCTCAGCTGCTGAACCATAGCAGTAAAGGTTTGAAAGCACACTGGTACATTGTTTATGTTTGGTTACAGAAAACAAACAGGATCCAGTTGTAGTCTGCCAACACATGGCTTTGCCACCTGAATATTGGCTATGCGTGATTAACAGGCACATGTGGACTTTGGGAGTCATAAAAGAGAGAAGCAAATACAAGGAAAGAACATTTGCTGCATAAACCCCATCAAAATCTGCCTTTGTAAAAGACTGAATGCAAACTGCTGTTATCCTACAACCCAGCAATAAAAGTACCTACAAAAGTGAAGATGTTTTGCCTCTGCTTTTAGCTACTTGCAAAAATAAGGATTTTGTTTCCATCTGCCAGGATATTGATCAGACTGGATCACTTATGCAACACAAAGTCCTCGTGGGACATCACACTGCAGACTTTTGCAAGCAAGTCCACAGCAGATTGCAAATCACACAATGGATAAATTCTCACAATGTACTGTTTGCCCAATTTGGATCTAATCCTAAAGAAATATGTCCAAATTCACAGAAATACCGGGCACCTGTTTATCCACCCTGAGCATCCCTACCACTGCTTGCAAAGCCCACAATCCTTGCCTTGCTTTACTGTATTGCATCAGTAAATTAGTAACAACAGAGGCTGAGCCCTGCCAGACTCCTAATGGAAAGACACTCAGTTCCATTTTGGCCATACATATAAAACACAGAGAATAATCAATTTAAAAAAAAAATAAATCAGTAACTGCCAAACAATTCTTGGAAGCTACTCAATAGCCCTTTGTCTGACGGCAAACAGGATCCCAAACATCACTTATAAATAACTCCCAAACTGAGTCACATTTTAGCATTCATCCCACTGTTTTGCAGGCTTTTGAGGGGGACGCAAAGTGTGTAATTTCAAACTATATAAGAATTATGGAGAGAGTTTTGTAATGTCTGAGTAGTAAAAAGTTTTTTGCCACACTCTTTGAAGACAAAGCAGTTGGTGCAAGGGCAGGCTTGCTTGCACATCTGGTTTTATCACACTGAAGCAAATCAGAACTGATTCCCACAACAAGAGCCTGCAAAACCAGCAGCATTCCTACTGCAATCAAAACCAGAGGAGCAGCTGTTTTCACATGGCTATGCAACAAATTACTATTAGTTTCCATCACAAAGTCTGCAGCTTTTCATAGTTTTCCTCCAAAAAGACCTACTTAGGTAAGTTCTCTAAAATATTAATAATACTATACAAAGAAAAAAAAAGAATCTTTTCTACATATCCCATATGGGATTAGTAGAAAACTTATAGCTACCCTGTAGATATAAATTGATATGTCTAAACCTATTTTAAAACTTCACAAATTTTCATTTATATTTTTTCTTAAGAATATGAGCCCAGTCCTTGCTTTCCCATGGCAACAAAAATGAAATAATGAAATCCAGGCCTAATGGCACTATAGATATTCACTCCAGTAAACCTGAAGCTGCATGATTTGTCACTCATGCATTTATCTATATATGGTAAAGTGAGTAAACACTGCATAAAATATATTTTGTGCTTCCTTGGTCTTGGACAGATTAGCACAAATTAAATTTCACACTAATCTGCCCATGGTCAGGACTGCTACATTAGGAGTGAGGGAGATTCAGCTAATTGTGAAGAATGTTTTTCTGTAAAAAAATGATCTGTGAATATAGCAAATATATCCTGGAGAGCTACTTTTACCAATGCACTCTATCAATATTGAATCAATATGGGATGAAATACATCTGTGAGCAGAAATATAACATGTTTCTCAGTATTATTTTAATTTGTTCACCAAATTTAAAGTAATTTTTCTTTCTACCTAATATTTTCATATCAAATGTTCAATATTCATCATTGAGATTACACTGCTTAGTTATGTTTGACCGCCCAAGCCTCATGGCATTTGAGTCACATAAGTCTGAAGAATACACTGAACTGCCAGAAGAGGGAAGTCCAGGATCAGAAGTTCATTCCTCTGAGCAAATGTGAAACCTGCCATTAGGAATATGAAAACCCTACAAAGTACTACCCTTTTTTAAGCAAAATTGCTGAAACAGAATCATGCCAGGCACTGAGGAGAAGCAGATGTAATACTTATGAGACAGCTTCTCCAGCTCCAATGTTCATACTGATTGATTAAAAAATCTGGGTAATTGTCTAAAGAAAATGCTATATTTCTTCAAAATAACAAGAAAATTCTGGTCAGCCCTGGTTTTGGTTGAAGGACAAATAAAAATCCGTATGCATTAGACGTGCTCTTTCTTTTAACTGAGCAAAGATCCATGGGCAGCAATGCTGTACTTGACCAGAGGAATTGTAATGCCCTGTCACCCTGCTCCGATAAAGATCTGTGGGTACCTCAAGGGTGGCAGCAGTTATTCTGCTTGCCGCTGGAAGCAATAGAGAAAAATATCCTGACTCTACCACAGGGCTGAAGGTCTGACTAATCAGTATTTAAAATGTGCCAAAAATATTTCTTTTGACATGAGACTAAATACTTGGAAATATTTGTGGTACGCAGTAGGGGAACTGAGATAATATTATACTTTGCCTTGCAGATCTAACTTTTCCGCAACAAAACTTCATTCTGTGTTCATTTATAAGTCAAGCTTCTTTTTTGACTTCTGAGAAATCATTACAGAGTTAAAAATCAGGAATGGTGGTATGTAAAACACTGATAAATAAATGTTAACAACTCCCTGTTCTCTTCAAACAGAGAATTCTATACAGTTTCTGAGTAAGCAAACACTACATACCCACAGAAAACATTGTAAACAATATAAACCATCATGAAATGTATTTACAATTCTCTGAATAGCTTTAAACAAAGGCTGTTAAACTTTAAATATCCAGGCTGTTCTTATACAGACTCCCCTGCAATTGTAGCTGCTGAGTATTTAAATTTAAATGCAATGCTTCAGCATAACATTTACACTTTTACTTTAACACATTTATAGAAGCACGTTCTCCTCTCATCTTTGCTCTGCGGTGACTTCTCCATCTTTTCAGAGTAGTGGTGTGATGCAGCTGGTGAGTTCCCTCCTGGCCCTGACGAAGGCGAGGGTGGTGAGCCTGGGGAAGCTGCAACGACACTGAGCCCTGACAAGACCTGGCAAGAAACATCCGTGCATCCAGCACAGGAAGGGAGGCGGCCAGGAAAGGTCCTGAGGTGGACTCTGTCACGGGCAGAATGGGAATTTTGGACAAAGTTTATTAGAGAAGGCCTCCTGTTGAGTCACAAGGTGCAGAATGGACTACCGTGCTTTCTGAACTCCTCAGAGAGGAGTCTGGGTGTGGCTGGATCCAGTCTTAGCCCCAGGGTTTGTCAGCAGTTTATCTTTAGAGGATTATGCAGGTATGACTGAACCTTTATACAACTTTGTCCCACAGGATAAAGGACGACAACCCAAACATATTCATATAAAAATAAAGCATTTATTATGAAAACTATTAGACTAAAAGAACTTTGACAAAATTATTTATTACACAGTATAAGTAGTTATAACTACTGGCATAGATAGTACACTATTTTTGAAGCAATATTGAAGCAATTATATTAAAGCTAGCAAAAACAATTATTACTCACTTTATATTGATATTACTCACTCATATTAGTCACCAACCACGGGCAAATCTCTTTTGCTCATCCTTAAGGAGTAACGTATAGGGGTGACCCCACTCTAAGGAAGGAACCTACACACACTCAGAGAAGAGTTATGTTGGAAGACCCTGCCGTTAAAAACTTGGACTGGTCTTTCATTGTAACTTACAGTGATTGATTGTCAGTCATATGTCTCCAGTCCAGTTGTGTCAGCTCAACATCTTTAGACAAGTTATCAGTAGATATCACTTATTGTTTCCTTTATCAGGTATTTTATCACGTACATTATTCTTCCTCAGAATGATTAACTTTGGGATTGATGAGTCTGGCTGGTTTCAGCATTCTTCACCACCAAAAGCAGCACCACATCCCATTCTCCCTTCACCACTGATAGCTTTGCAAATAGGGTATTTTTCAAGTTGTTTTACCCCCACTCCAGGCAGAGCATCCTGCTACAAATTCTCAGTCAAATTTCTGATAGAAAGGATGCACCAGCCTCTTTTATCACCTATATTGGTAACTCTTCTGCATTGCACTGTAGCTTGTCTTGCAGAATATGACTAGAAGTGAACTGCAAGGACACATCACACTGGGAAACATGTCTTCACACCTCCAGGAACAGCCACTGGTTAGCACAACTATCACCATCCAGTTTGGTTTGATGCTTAGGTCCTTCTGCATGATTTCCACTATTTCATATTTTGTACAGAAATATGGGTCTCACCATTGAAAACTGTGTCTCCTCCTCACTGATTTTAATCCTTCCTTTGCATCCAAGAAAGACGAACCATAATTCCAAATAGGGTATATTCTCACTGGTTTTCCTTTTCATGCAGTGGGGTGTTCCTTCCACCATTTCAGTAAACATTCCATATCTGTTCCAGGAAATAAAACATAGGTCTAAAATAGCAGTCACTCAGCTTAACCGATTATTAGAATGGTTGCAGGAACCTGATTGCATTCCAGTTGAATGGATGATATCATAAACCTCCCCAGGGAATGCTCCCTTTCAAGCAGAAAAAAAACCCCCCTATGTTATTGCTCGTGCTTTGGTCCATAGAAGCAGAGCCAAGATCCATTAATTTAAGTTTTCTCTCTAACCCCTCATGAATTTACACCATTGTTTGCCAATGTCCAGTGTTTATCCTTTAAAACTTTGTTCCTTCCCTTTTAAGGACCAATACGCTATTTTACTGATATGTTAGATGAAGAGATTGCATGAGATGGTAACTTTTTTCAGCAACAAGTCCTACTGAATTCACTAGATCATGATGAGATGTAGCCTGGAATGGGAATTAAGGTATTAATGGAGTGTGTATGCTTGATATCAAGTTTTCATGCTGAGGTGCACTGGTGTTAATGTAGTTTGATTACAAAGCCTAATGTAAATTCTTAGACAGATATTCTATTTTAGCTGAGAAACGAATGCTGACAGTTTACTGCAAGATGACAAATGAATGCTGACATTTTATTCTTACATGTTTATAAATCAGTTTAAAGGTTAAGAGTCATTAATGCGGGCAATCTGAAGAATCTATATACATAAACAAAATATTCATTTTTGGATAACTATGTATGTTCAATGTCATTCACGAAAGATAGAAGTCAGATTAAAGAATGAGGGGAAAAATGCAAATTTATCTGTATTAGTTTATCTCTTAACTGGAAACTAAATTATGTGATTGATAGGCCTTCTGATCAAACCATAATATACCTGGGGATTTTTTTTTTTTTGTCATTTACTGTAAAAATAAAATATCTACATGACAATTTGTAGAGAATAAAGATTAACCCCTCCTTTCCCACATGACCCACACTGATTAGAAGCATTTGTCAGTATCTGAACCTATCTTCCAGTCACTCTGGGAAAGAGATAATCGGTATGGTCTGTGCTAGGACATATCATGGGAATAATTTACATTCTTATTTTTATTCCAGTTTTTTCTGATATTACCAGAGCTAAGAAATAGTCATAGATTCCTCATCTATTTCCAAGAAATGGTCTAAACAGTGCTCTGAGAGGAGTACAAATTCCAGTAGCAGTTTTTAATGGCTGATGAAGGGCTGCCTCTGGATGAGAAAGGGACCATGGCAAGCAAAAGTTATTAATGGATTTTACTAAAACTCTGTTGGAGAAAGACAATCTAGCTGAGCATGTCCTATGCACCATGGTAGATATGTGCACCATGGAGGATACAACCACCTTCCTCTTTGTATTCTGACATCACTTAAATAATGTATAGGGGTTTTTTCGGTAAAAGGGAATTGATGTCAATGCCAACTATTAAAAACATGAAGTGAAATTGGCTGTGTGAAATACAAAGCCAAAATCCTGGAATGATTTCTGCACATGAAAGTTCAACAAACTACAAAGCAATTAGCTCATCATAGTTTTTCCTGGGTAAATGACCTACCCAGCATACTTTGCCACATACAGCCTAAGATCCCAATTGTTTTCCAGATGATTACGATATTTTTCTCATAAAAATATGGTATTTTTGCATCTTTTGTTACCCATTAGCTAATGAATTTTTGTTACCCATTAGCTAACGAATTTTTGTTACCCATTAGCTAACTTACAGAGCTGAAATATATGTCTAGAACAATTTGAGTTAAGCAACTCTTATTTTCTGCATTTTGCTTATGAATAAGGAACCACAGCCTACAATTACTGGGAAGTTAGTGTTGCATTTCCTAAATCATTAGAGCATATACATATATATGTATATGCACATATACATATTAACACAGAACACCCATAAAATTACTCTAGTCAAGAAAGGCTGAGAGCAGAACTTTGGGTATTATTTGACTGGTGTCTTCAAATAGTTTGCTTTTATTTCTCAACATTCTTGAATCACCTTCTGAATGAAAATTGCTCAAAATTTGTTTCCTGACCACTTATTTTGTTTTCCCTGACTAGGGAAATTAATACCATTCAAACCCATATTAACTAGGTCACAGGCTGCTTGGTGTACATCAGCAAAGTATCTCCTGAGCTTCCTAGAGCAGGGCCAGATTCCTTTCCTCAGAGGGAACTTAGAAAATGGAATCTGCTGCTCAGGTCTAGAAAATGTTCAAACTGAAAATCCCTATTACACAAAAACTGTATCTTCTACTGCAAAACATTCAGAGGTCTAAAAACAACAACAAAAGATCCAGACCACTGCTAAACTGAAATTCACTTTTAAATTCAAGACACTCGCACTGTCTTCACAGTTCATTTATACGCCTTCTCAAGATGCCAGCTGGCATTCAGATTGTTGTTAGGAAAAGTTTAGGGGATGAGCTATTGAGAGACAGTCAGTCTTGGTAAGTAAGGCTTTTCATTTCACCTCCTCAGGAATGTACTGCTTTTTCTCAGGCAATCACATGCAAGCAATTCAAATGTAAGCCTTTTCCTGAACCCCAGCAATAAAGTATATATTCTACTCTGTGCTGAGCTGCACTTTGTCTGACCACTACATAAGCACCTGCCAAACACAATAAACACTTTCAGTGCAGGTATATCATTACATTTGTCTGCCACAATGACTTGATTAAATTGACCTCTTGTTATTCAAAAGGCTGAACAGACATCTGGAACAGCATGGTGGTATGACAGAGTTGAAAACTGAAAATATATTGAAAATATTTCAACCTTCTGAAAATTGTTACATAGAAGATAGAACTGTCATCTGTACATGTTTGAAGTTTATGTGTTGTTTTTTAATGATTATATTTAAATGCTCTGCACTGAAATAAAGCCAAAATATCATTCATCACAGGTAAATAACTTTTATGCTTCCTGTTTAAACTAGATTATTTGCTTAGGAAGAAAACATTCATCACCACTAAATTAAAAAAATAGCAATACTTTACATTTTACTTTTCTAGGCTGGTTTTGTTTTTACTATATTCATACTAGATGAGCACAACTCTGGAATAACTCTTTTAGACTAAATTTATATATATTAAAAATCAAATTTGCTTTCTGATGAACAAGTGGTACAAAAAACAAGGCAAGCTCATTAATTGATTAGTGCCTGAATGAATATTCACAAAGGACTTGGAGGAAAATCACTTGAACCTCACTGAGCCAAAACTGCCCTTCTCTGGAAACAAAGTTCTATGTGTTGCCAGCTGGGGCATGGAACATGGTAAAAAAGATAGGCTGAGGTTCTAGTCTGAATTTAAATTAAAACTTTTCCAAGTTTAGCAATGTTCAGGTATGAAAGTTCTGCTCACCTCACAGCAAATTGTTTTGTCTTTTTCTTACATGCACATTTTTGGCCAAGCTGGGGGGATGTAGTGTAGAGATAACTATCTGATTTAGAAAACATAGTTAAAATATGCTTCACTGGGACTTCTCCCATTTATTACAGTTAACATAAGAATTAAATTCAAGTGATGTTGGAGGTAACTTTAGAGCCCAGGTCCATGAGCCCAGGCTAACATCTGGTGAATCTTACTTTTACTTTTCTAGGGATTTGTTATTTTTCTCTTTGTTTCCATGGGGGTTTGATGTAATAGGATACAATGTCTGGCTGAAGACAAGTAAGAGATCAAGAATTCGTTTAAGAGAGAAAGTGAAAGAAGAGGGAAAGAAAAATATAGAGAAGACGATGGTGTTACTAAGAATATTAGAAGAGGAAGAGTGAAAATGGACCTGACAGCTTAGTGGGGAACAAGGACTGGAACCCACTATTTTTAAACAAAGCAATTTTGAAGACTGAAATAACAGACACAGCCTATAGGCCTGTTGCAGCTTTCAGTTAACACTACTGATAGTTCAGAAATTCTTGCTCATCCCTGACAAAACTGTTCTGGAGTTCAATTATTGCAACTGAAAACACAGGTTGAAAAATGTACAGACAGCCTATGAAGATGCCCAGGACCATGTAGACATGCAAAATAAAAGTGAAATGTTGGTCATTTCATGAGGTGGTGTACAAAGTCCAACTGAAGTTCATAGAACCATAGAATGGTTTGGGTCAGAAAGGACCTTAAAGATCATCTAGTTCCAACCTTCCTGCCATGGGCAGAGACACTTTCCACTACACCAGGTTGCTCAGAGACCTATCCAGCCTGTCCTTGAGAACTGTCTCATCTCAGGGATGAGACATTCAGAACTTCTCTGGACAACCTGTGCCAATGCCTCACCACCAAGTAAAGAATGTCTTCCTAATATCTAATTTAAACTTACTTTCTTTCCGTTTACACCCTGTCCTGTCACTAAAGGACTTGGTAAAAAATTACTATCTTTTAATCCCTTTTAAATATTGAAACACAATAAGCTCTCAGTAAGCCTCAACAAGCTTTCCTCGGAGCCTTCTTCTCTCCAGTCTGAACAACCCCAACTCTTTCAGCTTGTCTTTGTAGGAGAGGTTTTCCATCCCTCTGATCTTGGTGGTCTCCTCTGGACACTCACCAACAGGTGATGGTGGGACCCCAGAGCTGGACATAGCACTTCAGGTGGGGTCTCATCAGAGCAGAGTAGAGGGGCAGAATCACCTCTCTCGACCTACTGGCCACTCTGCTTTTGATGCAGCCCAGGACACAACTGGCTTTCTGGGCTGCAAGTGCACATTGCCAGACTGTTGTATTGAATGTGTGAGGGTTGTGAAATGCAACAAGCAGGGCTTATGCATGTCTATCAGCAGCAAAAATTAGGAAAAAAAGTGTGCCACCTTCTGAGCAGGACGTTGACAAAGGACTTGGTGATGATGTGAAAAGAGCAGACTTCTTTGACTCCATCTTCATTAGTAAGCCATAAACCAGAGGCCCCTGAGATCAGAGAGGAAGTCTGAAGCCAGGAAGACTTACCTTTGGTGGACAAGGATCATGGCAGGGAACATTAAAACAAATTAGACATATGGGACCTAAGGGAATGCACCCACAAGTGCTGAGGGACCTGCTGGTATCACTGTGAGTCCATTCTTGATTAACTATGAAAGGTCATAGTGATCAGAGAAGATTCCTGAGCACTGAGAGAAAACAAATGTTACTACTATCTTCAAAGAGACATAAAGGAAGATCCAGAGAACTACAGGTCAGAGATCCTCACCTTGATTCTTGGGAAAGTGATAAGAAAGTAATCCTGAGAACCATATCCAAGCAAATAAAAGACAAGAAGTAACTGTAACAGTCAGCATAGAATTATGAAGATGAAATTGTGCCTGACCCCATAGCTTTCTACAGTGGAATAAATAGTGGAAAGCAGGGAATGCTGTTTGTTTTGACTTCAGCATAGCTTTTAACATCCCTATATACATATTGATAGAATATGGGCTAGATAAATGGACAGGGAATTTGATTCAAAACTGGGTGAACTGCTGGGTTGAAAGGGTTATGATCAACAGCATGAAGTCCAGTTGCTGGCCAGTCACTAGTGCTGTACTTCAGGGGTAAATACTTGAGCGAGTAATACTGCTTATCCTCTTAACTAATGACATGGATGCTGGCACATCATGCAGCTTCCACAAGTTTACAGATGACAGAAAATTATGAGGAATGGTTGACAGACTAGATGGCTGAGCTGCCATTTAGAGGCATCTGGACAAGCTGGAGAAATGGATCAAGAGACATCTCATGGACAAGGGATCAGACCCAGCCAGCACAGGTTTAGGAAGGGCAGGTCCTGTCTGACCAACTTGATCTCCTTTTATGATCAGGTGACCTGCCTGGTGGATGAGGGGAAGGCTGTGGATGTGTCTATCTGGACTTCAGCAAAGCCTTTGACACTGTCTCCCACAGCATTCTCCTGGAAAAGCTGGCAGCCCATGGCTTGGACAGGGGCACTCTGTGCTGGGTTAGGAACCGGCTGGAGGGCCGGGCCCAGAGAGTGCTGGTGAACGGGGCTGCATCTAATCATCCACTGGTCATTGGTGGTGCCCCCC
The DNA here is from genome assembly GCA_013397135.1 of Pachyramphus minor. Lineage (NCBI taxonomy): Eukaryota > Metazoa > Chordata > Aves > Passeriformes > Tyrannidae > Pachyramphus > Pachyramphus minor. Next base: position 386,177 of record VYXB01007046.1, read on the forward strand.
AGGGATCAGTGTTGGGCCCAGTTCTGTTTAATATTTTTATTGATGGCTTGGATGAGAGGATTGAGTGTACCATTAGAAAATTTGCAGATGACGCCAAGCTGGGGGAACTGTCGATCGGCTGGAAGGCCAGAGGGCTCTGCAGATGGACCTGGACAGACTGGAGAGTTGGGCTGATTCCAATGGGATGAGCTTCAACAAGGCCAAGTGCCGGGTCCTGCACTTTGGCCACAACAACCCCATACAGTACTACAGGCTGGGCACAGAGTGGCTGGAGAGCAGCCAGGTAGAAAGGGACCTGGAAGTTTGGATTGACAGGAAGCTCAACATGAGCCAGCAGTGTGCCCAGGTGGCCAAGAAGGCTGGATCAGGAACAGTGTGGCCTGCAGGACCAGTGAAGTGATTCTTCCCTTGCACTCAGTGCTGGTGAGGCCACACCTGGAATGCAGTGTCCAGTTCTGGGCCTCTCAGTTCAGGGAGGATATTGAAGTGGTGGAACAGGTCCAGAGAAGGGCAACAAGACTGGTGAAGGGACTCAAGCACAAGTCCTGTGAGGAGAGGCTGANCAGTGAAGTGATTCTTCCCTTGTACTCAGTGCTGGTGAGGCCACACCTGGAATGCAGTGTCCAGTTCTGGGCCTCTCAGTTCAGGGAGGATATTGAAGTGGTGGAACAGGTCCAGAGAAGGGCAACAAGACTGGTGAAGGGACTCAAGCACAAGTCCTGTGAGGAGAGGCTGAGGGAGTTGGGGTTGTTTAGTCTGGAGAAGAGGAGGCTCAGAGGAGACCTCATCACTCTCTACAACTACCTGACACGTGGGCATCAGTCTCCTGTAGCAGGCAACCCTAAAAGAGGGCAGGATCTTAAGCTCTGCCAGGAGAGGTTTAGATTGGATATTAGGAAGAATTTTTTTACAAAGAAAGTAATCAGACACTGGAATGGCTGCCCAGGGAAGTGGTGGATTCACCGTCCCTGGAGGTTTTTAAGATGAGACTGGATGTGGCACTTAGTGCCATAGTCTAGCAACCATGGCAGTGTTGGATCAAGGGTTGGACTTGATGATCTTGGAGGTCTTCCCCAACCCAGTTGATTCTATATGATTCTATGATTCACGGAGTTCACCAAAGGAAAGTGCTAAGTTCTGCTCCTGAAGAGGAACAACCCCAGACATTGGAAAAAGTTGCCCAGAAAGGCTGTAGGGTTTCTATCCTGGGAGATATTCAGAAATCTAACTGGACTTATCCTTGAGAGAGCTGTCATAGCTGACCCTGTTTGGGCTGGGTCCAACCCCTGTGGTTGGGCTGGGTGGTTTCCAGAGGTGCCTGCCAGCCTCAACCATTCTGTGACATTGCCTTTGCTAGGACATGGCTCTACCCTTCTATAATTTTGAGGAGGTAGTGGCTCCTACTCTCCAGTCAATGGTATCCCATGTGAAATAAGTTGTTTGTATAATATATAAATGCAGCAGAACCGGTATAAGGTCACAAAGACATATTCTCTTTTATCTACTTGTAGGCACTGCAACTGGAGTGAGCAATTTCATAATTCATTTCAATGGGAGTTTTGTTAGCATTAGATGTGGGTTCCAAATGCCTGACCTGCATTTTTGAGAGTGATTTGTTAGCAGTAGTGGGTAATCCTGAAGAGAGGAGAGATTTTGATACTCAGCTGAGTACTAACTTTAACTCATCTCCATTTCTAAGAGAACTCTAGATAACAAGGTAATTCATGTTTTCAGAATGCCACATTTTGCATCAAACTGTTTACTGCAATGAAACAAGTAATTTGTTTTTATCTGAGCCTGTATCACATCTCTCACTTCACTGCTGGTTCTAAACATCAGTCGAAGGTGCTTGAACTGTGCTTCTCTACACCGTTGATGCAACCACAGCAGGATCTTCCACAGCCCAGAGTAATGGTTCATAAATGTCACTGGACAAAGTTGTACAACATCCCATTTTTTCATTTTTATCTTATCTGGTGATAAGAAAGTTTTGGAATTTGTTGTTTGGGAAAGAAAACTGGCAATTTTATCATCTAAGAATGAGTTCTACTTTAATCTTGCTGGTTATTGGTATTAGTTGTGTTTGTCATCAACTTAAAGCAAATGCAAAAACTAATATTATCACTTAACCATAATTTGTGGTTGGCAAGTATACACAGCAGTTTTGTATCAGGAAGGTATAATACTTATCTGCAAGCTGAACACTTTATATAAATATTATTTTTGTATCGTGAATGCAATAGTAAATCTAATATAAAAGACATAAACCTGTATATATTTTTATATTAGAAGAAAAAGGAACACAGAGTGTTATTGGTGAGAAAGGTTCCTGCAGAGCAGAGGCAGTTTCTCCTGTGAAGTGGCTGTCATTAGATCCTCTAACACAGTAAAGCTCAAATAAGTGAAATCATGTCAACATCTCTCACACAATTATAACATTTAGTTCCATAAATTACACAAAGGCTTTGAATGTATTTTAATGATACTACAGATTTAAGTAACATTATAGTATGTTAACATACTAAAATTTTCTGCAAACATTGGCAATTTTTTTTTCCCGATATAAAAATTACCTACCAAGAAGACACTTCTCATAAAAGGAAAGAGATTTCTGATATAATTTACAAAAGCATACTGCATGTCAAGTTTTCTAACACTGAAGATAAGCTTTGGTTGCTGATAAGCAATTTTCCCAATGTCTGCTTAATGTAAAAAGACAGAAGCCAGCACAAGGCCAGAATCCACAAATCCCTTCCCCACATTATAGCCCTTAAACTCCTTCTTGCCCCTTTCTCTCTTTGTGTTCCAATGACTTTCTCTCTGTTTTGTAGAGTAACTCAGGTAGGCGGAGAAAAATGGTAAATATTGACTTCTCCTTGTCCCTGTAGCTGCCCTTGTGTAAGGCTTGGGATTCTTCTGAGATCCCTAAGGGATGGCTAGACCTCAACTGCTGAGGAACACAAGGAATCCAGCCTCCACTTTTGGGATGAATATTAGGTTATTATATCAACAGTGAGCATTAAAATTATCAGTAGAGTTATTCAAAGTGCATGTCCAACCCATTCTTGGATAGAGTTTTCCTACAGGGAAATATTTCTAAGCCAAAGCAGAGAAATGACTGAGGCTCTGGATGTAGTGCTTAGCACTTAGGAGTGAGTTTCAAGATGTGGTGAGGGTATAAAAGTCCTAACACGGGGACTCAAGGAGAAGATGAGAACAACTGAATGCATGTAAAACTCATTCTCAAGAGGTTTCAAGTGACTCTGTGTCTCCAGTGATGGTAGATTGCATAGTCTGGTCCCTTTCAGAACATGTCCAGGCTAAGGGGCAGATATTTGAAAGAGGAAGACCCAGGAGATGAGACAAACCACTGTTATATTAATTTTCCCTCAGTAGTTCTTGTGTTAAACTATGTTTATTTCATAATAAGCATAGTTTAATAATAAGCATATTCTTCTTGAATAAGACCCAAACCCCAAGAATAAAACTGTGCTTTTGCAGTAAAATTTTGACAGACTCTCTCACTGATATAATTCTAAATGTGTTTGAGGAATAATTTGAAAAGCAACAATACCCTACTATTTTGAAATCTCCTAAACCCATAAATACTGGACCTCCCACTATGTAGCTCTTTAGATGCTTAATCCTTTAAAATCAGTTGTGTGTTTTTTATAAATCGAATGAGCAAGTTAACTTGGGGGAGAAAACTGGACACTGTAGGTTGGTCAGCAATCAATGTTCATAAACTTCTCTACATACTTGGAAAGCTTGTGCCTCTTCCACCCAGTGCTGCTCCAATGGAGAACAACCCTATTTCTGCTGGCAGCTAACAGTGCCAGTGAACAGCTGCCAGAGCAGATGTTCCAGGGCTGGGCAGGCCCTTGTCCCTGTGGGGGATCTTATTCACCTGGCAGATCCTTGAGAGACCTGGCAGATGAAGGATGTGGGAAAGGAGGTGTGGCAAACGCATGCTGGGTAACCCTTGTCATATGTGGCTGCATCACAGCACCCTCCACCTTGCTTCTGCTGTGTACACTACCCACTTGTGAGTTGAGCTTTTGCTTTTAAGGGAGTGGAGAGGGAAGGAATTTTAGTTGAATCTTTCCTAAATTACACCTTCAGCATTTCCTTCCCTTGGTCTAGGAAAGAGTTCAAAGATTATCCATCTAAACAGGTGGGGTTTTTTCCCCCCAAATTCTTCTTACTTGCTCTTTTTGTTGAAAGGCATCATTTAAGGGGGTTTGTTTTCTATTCTGCTTGGAATACTTGTGGCAGTAAACTGACATGTTCCCCTTTCTTTGCATACTTATCCTAATACAGAAACTTCAATCACAGGCTGAGATGGCTTCTCTCTAAAACAATTTTCTTCCTTGATCAGTTTTTGAACCTACAGGTCTTTTATTAGATTACCTAAATGTATCTCTTGGGAGTAGCTTCATCAGAATTAGATCAAAAATGTCAAAGCATCAAAGCAGCAGTCTGTTCTCCCTCAAGCCAAATGTCAACATAATCAGCCCACAGGTATTTTCCCCATATTCCCTTAAGACTCAACTTGCAAGGGATTTAAGAAGGCTTCTTCAAAAAAGGGAGAGCCAACAAATTGAAGCTGAATCCTCCCAAGTGATTGAATAAACCAGCCACTCAGGGACATTTTTTTAGGGCTACATAGACCTGAAGCTGCACTACCATTTCACATTTTAGCTTCTCCATTTCCCACACTTGAGGCTCATGATTCAAACTAGACCAGGAGTGGCAGAGCTGCTCTTGGCACCATATAGATTGAGCACTGAGGTTTCTGCAGTCTGCATTGTATCAGTCAGTAAAAACTGCAAGACAGAACTTCTGGCATGCAGAAGTTTCTCTTCTTAAAACAAGGAAAGTATTAGTGAATATGAAAAATTGAGTGGAAAACCGTTCCGATGACAGATGGGCTTTCAAAACAGTAGCAGTGCTGGCGGTTCTGAAAAGTGATTTACATATAACCATCACTGCAAGATCATATGAATCTGGCTTCACAGTTTCAGTATGAACATCTAGAACTGGGAAAGCTGAAAAGAAAACTACTTCTGAAGGTATTTCCAACTTTATCCTGTTCTATTCATCACACTTCTGGCTTTTATTATTCAGCACCCTATCTAAAGGTTAGAAAGCAACAACTGCTATTATTAGCCATATGCACCTGCAGGCAAAACTGAACGGTATGTGAGCCACTGTTTCTCTTATCAGTTGTGCTTTGAAAGGTTCATGCCAGGCTCAGGTGATTAAGGAAGTTGGGTTAATGCCGCAGAACTGGTGCTCTCCATGGGTTCGCTCATTTACTGCCCCATAGCAGAGTTGGTGGCCTCTCTCCACCTTGCTGGTGGAGATTACCACACTCTCCAATACACCAGCTCAGGTGGATCCTTTCACCTGTCTCCACCATGAGTCAGGCACCTTCATTCATGGTGGGTAAAGTTTAAAAAACCCAGGACAGAAAACAAAACAAGACAATTACAAAACCAACTAAGTTGTCCAGTGGAAAAAAATGAGGGTGTGGACCATTGAATTGGTAGGCAGGAACAAATTCCTTGGGCAGGGAACCTGTTCAAAGCAGCTGGGAGCAGAAAGGGAAGAAAGCAATTTTGCCAGAAGGACATTTAAATTCTTATGTGAATGAATGTATCATCACCCTCCATTCACCAAAAGGTGCCAGTTTCCCTGTGCAATGAGGATTAAAGAGTCTGGCTATTACTTCTGCAACAAAGGATTTCTCTAATCACCTCATTCAGGTGCTTGGTCTAACTTCTAAATCTAGTTTAGGTTTGGACATTTTCTCATCTCTCTATGTATACATAACTGTGTTTTTATATGTAAATGCATGTTATACATAAGTGTGTGTCTGTGTATACAGCAAAAACCCCCCATATATTTATAAGTTGAAATTGTCAGAATTAGTTTCCTGCTCACCCCAGCACAACAGCTCATCTCAGCCTTCCAGTCAAAATTTGTTCATCTCATGCTGCTATAGTATGAGGAAACTTCATATGTGACTGCAGATTTCCTATACACCTCCCTTCCCTTGCCCTGTTTTACTCCATACAGAAGTGCCACCAGCATTATTCATTTTGCTGTGGCTCTAAGAGGTCTGGTTTCAAAGCACTGTCTGTGACCTATGTGGGAGACCTCAGTGGAGAGGAACAGGTGTGCTCGCAGGCTAACACAGCTGAAGCCTGGGTGTCTGATTTGACTCTAAGTTACAATAGGGTCACACATATCTGTTCTGTGGATGTCTGTCCTGATAGTTCATGGCAGCACAATGTCCCAGCTGTGAAAGTGACCTGGAAGGTGGGAAGAGTTGTGGTTCTCTCCCCCATTGTCAGCCTTACAGAAAAAGAGATCCAACAGAAGCCAGAACCTTTGCACTGGGAGTGATCTTCCAAGGATGTTGTCTCATCAGTATTTTAGCCTTTCTCAACAGGCCTCCTGGGACATGTAGCATTTTTATAGTGTTGATGCCTTGTAATTGCTGCCTTCTGCAGCCATCAGTGTACCCCTACTACACTCACTGGATTAACACAGTGCTGATTCCCTTTTTCCTTATCTTCTTTGCCCCTCAATAAGATTATCCCACACCACACATTTTCCATTATACTCACCATGGAATTTTCTTTAAGCCAAGTTTTCCAGGCCGCTCAGAGCTCCACCCGAGTTCCACCGTTTCAGAATGGATTCTGGTTCATGGCTTATGTATGTACATTCAGCAAAGTGAATTAGCCCACCTACACCTCACCTTGATGGTGGTGCTGGAATTGATTTGATTTTTAAATTTCTACATCAGGTTTTTTAGTTGGTTTTTTTTTCATTCTACATTTGCCACTGGTGCAGCATTTATTGTACAAGGGAGAAATCACCTTATACATCCTCTCAGATTGTGTTTGGGATGTGACTCCTATATTCCTGCAGACAGTGTCAGACAACGAACATAGTCAACAGTTTATCTAGTAGAAATGAGAGACTGAATTTAAGAGTGTGGATCCGCATCCAATACCAATGATGAAGTTTTATGATTATTTGTAATAATGAGAAAATGTCACCAGAATCCTAACATTACAATTAATTCAAGACAAACAGACATCAGCTTGTAGCAATATGCTTTGCTGGTTGCATTAGGCATGTCCACCTGATTTACAAAGAAAAAAAATCACCATCATCTGTGAAAATTGTGACAATGTGGTATGAATGAGGACTCTGGACAGCCTTTCAAAGTCTGAATTTTAGGATACAGACAAACAAATGAGGCAGACAGGGATACAGCCACACATTAGTTATGAGCACTGCCTGTGGATGGGATGTTTTGTGAATAAGGAAATCTTCCTTAGAAAGCCCAAAAGTTGAACACAAAAGCTACCAGGAAATCAGTACACAGGGAGTTAGGCAGGAACCAGATCCTCTAAATAGAAGTCTTCACATGAAACAATTTTATTATTTGTAACATAAAATCAGGAAATATTTTAATGCCTATTGCTGAGCTATTCATCTCTGCTCAACAGTTCCAAAGACTTATTCACTGACTCCAGCTGACAGGGATTAATAGATCCAAACCATTTAACTAAAGGTGCTCTGCTTCCTGCTGAGCTCCAGGTGTCAAAGATTCACTAAGAATGGACTCCCTTTGCATAGGTGATTTGATAAATAATTAATAAACCTACAAAAACCTAAAAGAAGAACTTGGGAAGAGTCTATATTCAAGAGAAGTTTTTAGCAACAGGCAGTTATCACCTGAACAAACATGTAGATGTAATCTAAAAAGAATACAAATAACCCCTTGATCAGAAAGCAGACTTAAGTAGTTAATTCCTGTAAACAATACTTACATGTGGTTCAAGCCCCCAGCTTGATTAGGATTAGGGCAGTGTTGTGCAAACTGGTTTAAGAGACAGGAGAGAGATTTCTGACTGGTCAGTGTTTATGTTCTTATTTCACATGAGCAAATTTAAAAATATTAGTGCAATAAAGAAAGTGAAACAATTAAAATCAGAGTATAAGATTATGGGAAAACACGACCAGCTATGTGAGCAGCTTCTTTTATTAAATGTTTTTATATTTTTAACAAATGTATAAGAAATCAAATGTCAGTATCTGTTACCCACCTAGCTAGTATATAGTTTTATTTTCAGAGTGTGATAACTTTGGGGTTTAGCATGTGTCAGAGTTGCCAGTTTTTCCTGTGAAGTGAATAAAATGTATAAAATGTGTGTAAAATTGAACAACTCTGTACCCACAGATACACAGGTTGTGCTTGTTTTGAACTTGTAAAAATGGGACCGGTTAACCAAATAGGTGATTTATAAAGAGAAAACGCTACCAGGATTATTCTGTTATGTGAAAGCAATTGGACTAGCCAGTGGGAAGAATATAATGCAGCATGGCAGGCTTTAATTTACCTCTGGAATATATCAGGTACCCTCAGCATTTCTGGATCAGAAATGTTTTTTGATAAGGCTTTTCCCTTTCGGCATCACTTTTCAGCTAGGTATTCCCTTTAACCCTGGTATTCTCTTTTACTTTCTCACAGTCTAAACAGACTCCCAGAGCTCAGCAATTGTAAATTACACTTCCTGTGGCTTTCTGGCCAGCTTCACCTAGAAAGTTTTCATCTATGCATGTGTATCTTTCAGAATTATGTTATTTTAATCCAGATGTAATCATCTAGTTTTTTAAACCATTTTTTGTGGTGGATAATCTTCAAAATAATGTTTGTCACCACAAAGGCCACAAGGTACCATCTATCTCAAATACTGCAGAGTCTTAGGTATACTGGTGTGCTATTTTCTAATGAATATTTAATTGATAATCTTAAACAATTTGTCTATTTTATTCTCTCTGTAATTGTAATGCTTTTTCTCCTTCTCAAGTCTTATTACTCAACATATTTGTAATAGGACCAATTTTGGGCCTACAGAATTGATGTATACACTTATTATCTTTGTTGCAAGTGACAATTAGCATAATTTTAAGCACTCTTGATCTGTATTTAAAGCCCAGTTAACCAGCAGAGTTGTTGTTAATATTTTTTAAGAGTTTATTCTTTTTGCTACCGGATCACATGTACCTACACTTACAAATAAAAAAAATAAAAGTTTCAGTTGCAGAGTAGGCAGAGTAGGGATTGCTGAAAGTCAGTGGCATTGCATGCTCTTATGCTAGTCTCTAATTGGCTGTTCAGCTGAAATACCATCCTTTTAGGTAGTTTGTTCCGAGTTGGTTTTTTGGCTGATATAGGACTAAATTAAATACAACTGTTCATGTAACTATTCAGGTCATAGTTTTGCTTTCAAATTTGTAGGATGAAAGTGCATCAATAAGTCACTTTTATAAGAACAATTTTTTTATTAAAATGGTGTACAGGAGACTGAACAATTGCAAGTGAAGGGTATTAATTGTACCTTAGTTCAGATTTTAATATAACATAAATTACTGAATAGTATTTCTATACTGAATTAGTGGAGCAAACTGCTATTCTATGAAATAAATACTATTTTTCATATAAGAACACTGAACACAAGAAGAATCATACCAAAGGTGTTAGGAAGGAAACTGTTGCACTGATTTTGACTTATAGTGATACTGCCAGGGTTCCTTGGCATCACTAAAGAGAACAGCCTTCCTAGTTTCAGACCCTTACATTTTAACTTTTAGTTCACTAGGTTGTCTTAGCCTAAGTTGCACTAGTGACCTGTCAGCAGGGATTCCCTGGAAGAGGAGGCATCCTTTGTACTCATTTTCTCTTTGAACACTTTGCTTCCATCAAAGAGGAGGACATTAGCCTGTTCCTAAGAGATTCATTACAGTTTGTGAGCTCTAAATGTACCTTGAATAACAGAACAAAACAAATTTAAAGAAATTACTGCCAAACTTCTCCAATGATCTGGAATTTTATTCCATCCATATACATGCATAGTAACAACATTTGTTGAGAAATTATTTCTATCAGAAGTAGAACATTATCTTTGTGATCACCAGTTGCAGTATTGCTACTCTTATATTTAAATATATCTTATATATGAATTAGATTCATAATTGCAGCATTGAGTTTAGGTTTTGTTTTACACTGTGCCTTTCAAAAGATAAAACTGATTGTTATGACTTCATTACTTACAATACTGCTTCCAGTAATTTTGTTCATTCTTTATAAAGTATTGCATTTAACAGCAAAGGTTTAAAAATTGAGACAGAGATGCATCAGCGAAAGAAAATACAAGTACTATACAAGAAAGAAAATGCCATCTTCATTTAACGTACGTTTCAGATTAAGAAAGTGGACAGAAACATACTGCTACATACAAATGCAAAGCCTAATGACTAAGGTAATGTATCTGCTAAAATATAAAGTGCAAACTGAGCCCAATTGTTCAAAAAATTGAAATTTTAAGGCGAACTTCACAGCATAGTTGAAACTTCTTTGCAAGGTATATTTTAGCATATACATATATCTGCAACAGCATATAAGAAAAAAAATCAGGATACACAAGTGCTTTTGAAGCTATTTCTAAAATGCTTTTCTGTATTGTTTGCGACTATTTTCTTTAAAATCTACTATACAGTGCAAACCATATGTGCTACACAATAACTATACAATAACATTACAAATGACTTTAATATAAAGTTTTTAAATAAAAATAACATAACTACAGCTATGAATACTGCTGGTAAAATAAATTAATAGTTTTGAAAATGGCACCAATAATACACTTTACTAATGGACTGTAATGAAATTACACCTTTAAGTCTTCAACTCAGCAATAGTGAAATTTCCTGATTGTCCAGATGTAATTCAAACAGCTTTCTTTAAACTGTATGGAACAATATGCTAAACACAGGTACCAAAGGTGACCGATTGTTTCATTTGACATGTTCTGCTGCATGTGAAGAGCAATAAAACTTCTTATGAGTTATAAAGTTTGAAAGATTGTTGAACTGGATGTCACACAGTCGGCAGTACTTTCCACTGCTTGGAGCCTGGGTAGAGCCATTCACACCTTTAGCTATACTAGACAACTGTTCCTCTGCTGTAGGAATTGCTGGAGAGACATTTTCATTTGCAGTTAAGGGATTCTCAGAGATCCAAGAAGGAGACTTGTGCCCATCTTCATGTGGTGGATTCTGCGAAATGTTCTCTTGCTGTGGGTTAGTGGCAGGTCTTTCCTCCTGTTTTAGTCCCCCATTAACTATTACCATGCCTCGGTTTTTCGGCAGTAGCGGAAGAGATTCTTTCTTCTGCACAGCACATCCATTTGAAGGCGCCTGGCCTTTAGGAGATTCACTTTCTGTATTTGTGCTTTGATCTAGATCAGTATTATGAATGACAAGAGAACCAGAAATGTAATCACTTGGCTTTATTCCATAATATGGAGAAAGCTGATCTGCTCCTTTAGCTTTCTTTATTGCTCCAGGGTAAAGGCATTGTGGAAGAAACAAATGTTTGTTTTCTTCTTTTGTAGCAATAAGCTGGGCTGCTTCACTAAAGACTTTTAGTCCTTGAAGTGTTGCTAAGTGTGTGGAAAATAAGTTTCCATTAGGAGAGGACTGTTTCGAGTTTCCATTTTTCTCACATTTGATGATGCTTCTCTCATAACTGACATCTGGGCTATTTCTTTCACTTTCTGGGTTTTGAAACACCTTACTGTCGATTTGTCCCAGGTCACTGCGCTGATGGGCAGTGACAGGGCAAAAATTCTGCTTGTGAGCCAGGTAGTTCTCTACCTTGTTAAAACTGATCTTGCATACAGTGCACTCGTGGTAGTCCAGCAGCCTTTTGGGAGAAGTGGATGTCCTCTCTGACGGGGGTAAGCATTTTTTACTGAGATCTATTGGCACATCCATCTCCAAGCAAGATACGGTGGAGTGGGGAGTATCACACTTTGAAACTGGAACACACTTGTTAATAGACAGTGATGTTTCCAGATGCTTTGAGACTATTCCTGGAAAGATATCACATCGTGGATGGTAACAATCCCCAAGGCCTTCTGTTGACTCTTGAGTAGATGTACAAGGATTGCCAAGATTAGCCACTTCTAGAAATCGCTGTTGAACTAGCGGTGGCCTTTGCTCTTGCTCTGGCAGGCACATCTCATACATCTTCCTTCGCTTCCGAGTACGCATTGTTCTCTGCATGGCAGGCACTTTGTTGGAAGCGGACCTCTTCAGTGGGGGATCATGGCGAGTAGCACAGTAATACTGCTTGTGGACCATGTAGGTTTCATGTCTGCTGAAAGTAATATTACAAGCTTCACATGTGGTCTTGTTAGGGTCACTCTCGCCCTCTACTAAAGGAGCATTGGGATTTTTCACATCAGAAGGTTTTCCATTTATCTTCTCATCACCATTGCTTGCAGTTGACAACTTCTTGGGTTGTGCAGTGAAGTCTTTTTCATGACTTTTATTGTTTGGCCCTATCAAATCTAAAACACTGGAAGAGTTTATGCAAGATGTCGGCAGAAGTTGATTCTCTGGATCTGATGTGTGAGGAGCTGCATTCAGGATGTTTATAGAGCTTTGACCATTACTGGGACTTACAGCTTCTGGCATTTTTTCTGGAACACTGGAAAAATCTGGTGACTTTGCCATCTGCTGCCATCGGCTGCTACAGTAATGCTTTTTGTGAACCAAGTAGTTGTCCAAATTATTGAATGTTATGTTGCACTCAAAACATGTAGCCCCTTTAGGCATCAGAGGACTGTAAATTACAGGAGGATAATTGCTACTTCCATGTCTCAGCCTTCGATGCACCAGTTCTGACATTTTGGCTAATATCTCTGAAGCCTGAGGAACCACAGTGATGTCTTGGGGAAAAGCAAACTGTGAAAGAAAAGGTCCCATTGGGAAAGAAGGACCAATATTTGGCTGAACGGGGGATGAAGCAAGTCTTGGACTGGATGGTTCAGATTTTATTTTAGTATATGAAAAACTCTGCTTATTTGCTGCAGGTTGCGTTTCTGGCCTCTGGTTTGGAAGAAAAAGTGGAGCCTTTTTTTCACATTTATCAAGCTCTGTATCAGAACTTGCATCTTTAGTCTGCATGGTCTTTTGGCTCTGGGGAACATCATTTCTGCTCAACAGGTCTGTTGCTGGCTGTAAACCTTCTTCATTTCCACTTGGAGAATGTTCAATGTCACTTTCTCTCTGGATTTTGTTGCCAGAGACATGTAACTCTTGATGCTGCAGTAGCTCCCTCTGAGTTTGGAAGCCAAAATGGCAGTGATTGCATCTAAAGGCAGCTTGAGTAAGATGCGAGAACAGGTGCTGATGAAAGTTAATCACTGAGTCTGCAGTGTAAGTACAAACTGTGCATTTCAGACTAGCACCGGGCGGGAGAAATTCTTCCATTTTCACTCCTATAGAAAAGACAAGTAAAATACAAAACAAAGTGACCATTTTGTCTCTCATGAGGAATATTGGAGAATCAATTGCACAAAAGGTACAAACACAGTGAGAATGACTAATTTTCTTCTGATGATATGGCATTAGTCACGCTGAAAATACTTGAATTGGTCTTTCCTGAAACTGCTAGAGGTTATTCCCAGACTTCTGCTCTGCTTTGGAGAGCCTTAGTATTTGCATGCATTCAGCAGTACTGAAGGGAAAGAACAAGTGAAAATTTAAAAATAGACTGGACTTATTCTAAATGAAAAAGTTTTCGAAATTACATTTACAACTAAAGGGACACATAATGTTCCCCATACACAATCACTGGAAATTTTGAATGCACAGGAAGCACATCAAGGTCAAGAGGTTCAAGGTCATGATATGGCTTGAGGTACAGCCCTCAAGAGTGCCTGAAAGCCACAGAAAAAGCAGAAGTAGCATTTTGAGCATTAGTGATGCTGAGCTTTTTGCTTGCATGGGTTGGCTGTAGTGTGGGAACAGGCTACAGATATATCCTCATCAGAAAGGACTGATAAGTTGTGTTCACTGTGAAGGGAGGAGGAGCAGTAAGACACAGCTTCACTGACATTTTATCTTCTACATATAATGTCCATTGGCAACTACTGCTATAATACAACACCTTTTCCTCATGTAATCACTACCACTTTCCCTATCAATAACAGCACATTCAAAGCCATCTTACACTCACTGATTAAACAAAAACCCCCATGTTTCATAGCATCGTGAAGAGGAAAATGCTTTTAAAGAGATAAGACTAAATTTGCCTACTGCAACAGCATGGATTCTGGTTACCTTTTAGAAAATAAAACATGAAAAAATATTGGTAGGAATGATATTCAGAATGAAAAATGAGTGTTTGCTCTGCCTACACATCACACATATACCATACCTTAGTTAGATAAATTAGGCAGGTGGTAGTTGGAAAAAATAAAACTGTAAAAATACTGCAGTTCACTCTGTGGGAAGTTGTATCTGGAGGTCCTCACTTCTCCCCTAGCATCAGCTCCCCCACAAGTTGTGAATGACATTTGAAATTTGACCTGCTCTTGGCTGCAGAGGCCAGAAGGGAAGCAAGGAGATACACAGCATTTTAATCATTGCTTGCTCCCCAAGGAGGCTCTATGAGGCTTTAGCTCCTCCACTGCCACAAGATGGTGCTTCATATGCTTCCCCATCATGTGGTACAGTGACAGCAAGGTGTCTATGGACTTTGCATTTCAGTCAGAGCTCCATGTTCCAGTGGTGTACATCCACTAGAGCCTCTAGCCAGAACTGTAACAGAAGCTGAAGAAAACTCAGGGCTTCCAAAGGTTACAGGGCATTTGGAAAAGGGATGCAAAAGGTGTGATAATCTGTATAGAAAAATTAAGACTGACAGGATCTGAAAGAAAGCAAGAATGGTTGAACAGACTGGTTTATGACTAGAAAGAGAGAGAACGGTCCGAGGTCCAGCCTCTGTTCTAAGATATACCTACACAGATGCTTATCTCTAGATTACAAGCAGACAGGGTCGTTCACAGCTTATAGCTCTAAACCCTGGACACCTAAGCCAATTTATGTCAAGGAATGCAAATAGCCGAAGCAAATCTTTTGCACAATGGCTAAGATTTCAGTTTTCCTCTGCTTGGGGAGACATTAAGATAACAATCTTTCCAGAGTACCAGGTTTTAATTATTAGGCTGTAAGACATGTTGGGCTGCATTCACCTGCTCTTGTTGAAGCTGCTGTAGCCTATGGTTTTGCTGGTTCACTGAACGGTGAAATATTTGCTAGGCAACAGACAGAAAATGGCAATAGCCTGATATTCAAAGTTAAGATCTTGAAGCACAAAAAGACCTGACCCTTAACTCAATGGCTAAGGGTTGTCTGCATTGTCTATATAAAGAAGCTTTCACTCAGCGCTCTCCTAGTCCTTCTCTGGGAAGTTCCAAACACCTCCAAGGCAATATGATGTCTTCTAGATTTGCAATTGCTGCCCAAGTATCAGAGGAATGTTTTTCAGCTCACCAAATCCACAGAGTAGGTTCCCAGTACCCCAGGAGCTTTTACACTGCAGCTGAAGAAGGCTTTCTTCTATGACTAAAGCACCCATTAGTGTCCTATAGACTCCATTCACTTACCAGGAGGATTGGGAACACCTGTAAAGCCCTTGCATCTTTCCAGACACAGTTCTGTACACCAGAAACCCAACACACCACATACTGACATTGTAGTCTTTCTTATATTTAGGTTTTCTCTGCTACTGAAAACTCCAATGCTGAATGTCCTGCAAACTCACTTGTGTTTCCAGCTTTAATTCAATTCAAAATTGGTCATCCACACTGATTTGCTGATGTGGTGCTTAGGGACATGGTTTAGTGCTAGACTTGGCAGTGCTGGCTTAACAGATGGACTTCATGATCTCAGAGGTCTTTTCCAATCTAAGCAATCCTATGATTCTTTGTTTCTGTGATTCTAAAATACTATCCTCATTTTATACTTATTAGAAGGGAAAAGAATATTGTTATCAAACAAGAAGTTTTTTATGAAACGATTATCCTGGTAAAAGCACAGAGTTTTGGACCACGGTCTTAAAGCCTTCTGTCTAAGAATTCTACTCTAGGACACTACAATCTTACTTCACAAGGTCTTGCTCTCTGATTGTGTGTATTTCTCTCCTGAGCATCACAATAGGGCAGGTAGAGATTGTACTCTAGCCAACTCATGACTGGTAGACGGAATCCTGAAGTGATTCATTGTGTCTGATTTCTTGAGCATACCTTCCCCAGTAAAGAAATGCTGTCTGTACCTGTGTATACACACAATAAGAGAGAGACAGCATTCAAATTAGGGTTAGTAAATAAGAGAAATGGCACCAGTTACCTGTGAGAGGTGCTTGGTGTAGGACACAGGTCAGAAACTGTTGACATTTTGGTAGTATCTACGTGCAATGTTTGCATATATTTGGAGAGACATTGACCCACTGAATGTCTACAGTGAATAATTCTTCAAATAGCTAAATCTAGAAGACGATTGATGAAGATACATGTTACTTACCACTGTGCGAATTTAGGTGCATTTCCAGAGCTCTTGCATTCGAAAAACTTTTGGTGCACTGCGGAAAGGGGCAGACACTGGATATCTGCTGAGCGCTGTCTTCACTCTCCTCTGACAGCTGCGGCCCCTCTCTTTGCCTCCCACTGCAGTAATACATGAGATGGGCCTGCAGGTTCCGCTCACTTCGGTACCAAATGCCACAGGATTTGCAAGGGAATATGTCCTCTACAAGTAAATATACGCAGGTGTAGGTTAGCCATAGTGCACTTGGTGCCAACCAATTAACATAGTTCACCCCCCTTCCCCACTAAACACATGCTTATTTAATAAAATATTGGAAGCAGAGACAGGGGTTTATTAAAATGTCCCTTGCAGATGAGAGACTTAATGTGTGAGACAGTTGTTTCTTTCAAAAGGATATTATAAAAATAGTTGCATAAAGAAAACATCTAGAAGTTTTTGGCACATAATTATTTTAAAAAATGGAATTAAATTAAATGTTTGTTGGGAACATACAGTACTAATTCAAGAAATAAGCTGTATTTTCAGTACATCACTACTAAGTAGGGGACACCTTTCAACTGTGCTTTTTTCCTGTGTGCACAAGTCTTTCCAGCTCTGGGCCTTGGAATTTTTGAGTGCTAACTGCAGATCATTCTGAAGAACATGTATTTTCAGAATGCTTATACAGTTACTGTAAGATCGTGTTGCTCTGATGTCCAGGAGGTCAAATTAGATTACTTTTCCTTAAGACCCTACCATATTGAATGTAATATAGTATTAAGCAGCATGTCTATTTCCTGAGTTCCTGTTCTTATTAATATTAGAAATTGAAATTTCCAATGCATTTTCTGTTCTCTTGTTTTCAGTAAATTGTTGTTTTTCACTTTTCACTACACAAAAGGGATATTTACTAAGAATAAGGCAATTTTTCATTGTGTCCTATCCCAAAGTGTCATAAGCCCCTCTAATGGGAGACTCCGCGGAGGTTGCACAGAATGCTTCCAAGCAGCAGGAGGCATCAGGATTTTGATCATGGACTAAAGGTTGCAAACTCTACTAATGTGAAGAGTAATAATCCATATGGTGCATTTACACCCAGTGAAGAGATATTTGGTTGCTAGTATCCTGTCAGAAAACACCTACACAGTACATCATGTATCTGTCTCAGAAGGACAAAAGACCTGTTTGACCTTTCTGGAAATTGAACCTTCCATCCTATCAGTAAGAACAAGACAAAATCCCTGTCCTTTTTGGGCACATCTACATGAGTAAATTAAACTGTGACAGGGTCCACACTTGAGCACTAGATACTCCCTTCTATACTTTTGGCTTGAGNTACTTGAGCACTAGAACTTGTTTATAGTGTTAAATCACAAGAACAGTCCCTTCTATACTTTTGGCTTGAGTCAATTAATACTTTTCCCATTCACATATACATTTCAGGAGTTGCCATAGGAGTTGCCAGGATAATTCTCTGCATCTGGTCTGGACATTTCTCACCTGTTTTTGACATAAAATTATGTGTGACTCCAGACTGTGACAGCTGACTTCATGGTCAGGCAATGGGCAATTCCATTCAATATCAAAACATATCTTGATCAACATCCAAACTCCCTCTGACTTCAGAATGCAAGAAACTGCTAGAGATTGTAATTAACTTAGTCTTGAAGAACGGCTGGTTGTTCTGAAAACATGGCATGTGTAGCTGATGAAGTAATTATTTTTAATTTGTCACAATTTATGTTTAATGTCAAATATTGAAGTGTATAGGACAACTATATTCCAATTCCTTTGGATGAAGGAAGTTGAAGAATCCAACCCACTGAAATGGTTTTTTATTTGCCAAATATTTACAAATGAAGCCAAAATTTACATTGCTTAGTTTGCTTCTCTGACTGCATTGCTAATACTCATCTATTTTTCTGCTTATAAATTCGCAGAAAGTATTTATACCACTACAAATTTCTTGTTTTCCCTTTGGACTGAATAATTGTGCATGGATTTAAGACACAATCACTTAACAGACCAATTAGTATTCCAACACATACCACTATTAAATCATTACCAATGTAGCTTGCATCATTTGAAATGTCCACCTCGTGTTAAAGCTGACATTTTAACATTTGCTTTTGGCTTAAAAAAAGGTGAACCAATGAGGTTTCCACAGAAGAGAAAGTCCAAAAGTAGGAAATTCTGATATGGTCAACAAGTCCTATTTGAATTCATTTAACTGCATTCCATCACAGTATTTAACTTTCTGATTACCTTAATGAATTTGACTTCCAGCCATCTTTATTTCCTATTGGCTAGATGGGCTGGACAGTCTGCAGCTGCAGTTACACATGGTGAATATGTGGCTACCATTATATGCCAAGCAGACCAAATGCATTTGAGGAATTTTGCACAGTCAGAGGATGGAATTTCAGGGAGAACAGTATATAGGGAAGGGATCTGAAACTAGTTAGTCCCCTAAAGTAATGCAAAATAGATAAAGGCTACTTGAAGCTAATGTTTTAATTATTTAAAAGCAAAATATTTCAATTTATTTCAATGGATATTTTCCAAATATTTAAATAGATCCATTGAGGAAATGAAACAATCAAGCTTAAGCTGAATGAGTCAAAGGTGATACTCTATTTTTTTTTTTTCACTAGAAAATGTTAGGAAACATAAAAAACTCCCAAACCTACCCCCAAAAAACTACACCACCTACTTTTTCTAGAAACTGACTTTTTTTCAGAGAGCTAGAGAAACTATGTTAAGACATGTCTCACTACAAATCTAGAGATGCATTCATCATACTACTGGACTTGCATTTAGTTCAAGACTTAAATGAAGAAACTGAATTTCACCAACTCAACACTGAAATGTGAAAGCAGCCCCATCTGGTCAGAGGTAGAGTTGGAACCAGGGTAGAAAGTTCTGAGCAGTGAGACTTGCTATTTAAGCATTCTCCTGGAGTTAAGAATACAGAGGTTACTGAGTTGCTGCTAAACCTGGATAGAAAGAGCTGATGGACACCTGAAATACTGTGTTCAGTAGTTCACTATAACTAATTATAACACTTAGAAATTACAGGAGGCATGGAGAAGTGCTCCAACATGGAGTCTAAACGAACAGACTTGCAAAGCGCTGAAAGGTAAGAATGTGCAATAAGTCTAGGTGATGACGGGTGAGGATCATGGTAGCAGCCAATACATTTGAAAAGTACTTAGAAAGGAGAATGCGGAACTAGGGCTGTATAAAGGTAAAAAGCAGTAATAAGAAAAAACTACAGATATTTAATTCAAGCTGAATTTTCCCAGTTCAGGAACATTCATGTCCCTCCTCTCTAAGGACAGCACTCAATTGCATATTGTATTTTGTCCATGATAGGGTCTATTGATGACCAGAGGATGTAAAAACCTTTTTGGATAGCCACTGCTATAAGGCATGATCTCCACTGCATTTTAAAATAGCCACTGAAGAGATGTATTTCTTTTCTATCACTGAGTATCATGAATTATTACCAGAAGCTGCAGCTGTAAGCAACAAGCTTCCCTAAGCACCAGAGACTTTGAGAACTAGCCGACCTATCTTATCCCCTTGAACAGTTTCTGATGCTATTGCCTCTGGCAGCAGATCACAGAACGTCCACACGAGGGCAGGTCGGGTACTCTGGGTGAGGTTCTCCCCAGACTGCTGTTCTTGCTCCTTTTACAGCTGCGAGTTCATCTGAGATGATGGGGGAACAAAAGCAGGCTTCGAGCTGTGGTGTGGTTTCTGTGGTCTTGAATTCACTATTGCTGATTAGCCCTTCATATGTGCCTTAAAGTACTGCTGTTTTAAAAAACCGCCAGAGAATATTCATCACTTACTGTTCACAATAGCTGTAGGCAAAATAGATGCCATTGCAGCTTGTTGAGGGAGCAATTGTATGGAGTCCAGCAGGCGTGCAGGATACATGCCTTCTGTGAGAGTCATCTGACTGGCAGCTTGCAGCCTTGAGTCAAAATCTACAACAAAGGCAATCAGCTCTTCACCCTCTGAGATGGCCTTGGTTGTGGTACACCAAAGCTGCCCTCCTACAGGAAACATAAAAGCAAAAAGATTTAATTGATGGTATCAGATGCCAGAACTTAAAACAGCAATGCCATATCTTCATGCCCCTCTTTTTTCTTTTTTAAAATTTGAATGACTTATTCAAGGTAAAGAAACATAATTTTTACTTTTACTGTCTTCCTTCTACCAATATAGGAATTTTCAAGCATAAGGATAACAGTCTGAGGACAGTTTTCCTAACTATTTGTATGATGAACATTCATTTGAATTTTTCATTTTGTCTCCCAAAAAGCTAGCAATATGGAAATCAAGATATAGGTGAAAATAATTTATACAGCACTTTTCTCATCATTATTTTCACCAAACTTCCTGTATATTTTTTTATAACTCCAAGTTCACTTTATTTTGGATAGCAAATCACAGCTCAATAAAACCAAACAGCTGCAAGAAAGAAATCAGATTTCCTCTTACAGGCGTTCTTCCCCTCCCTGATGTTTGTCACCCTCTTTCTGTAAAAAATCTTCCCTTATGTAATATTCTTCGTAACATGACTGCTTTATCTCTGCTTACACTGACTGAACTTCCTGAAAAGAAGATATGCCAAAGATCTGTTCCATAAAGGCTTATTCAAATAAAGGTCTGTTTAAAGGCGGGGAGGGGGGGGAAGTAGAAGAATTTTCATCAAACAGTAAGATACACTATAGCAAATGTCACGTGTAGTGCATTAAAAAGAAAATTAACTATGCGAGTACATCTACTAATGTATTTGAACGCGATAGTGAATGCTCATTTATTTAACATGTTTAGACAGGCAAAGCACTTATATTGTGTTATCTACACTCTCAGGCCTAGATGCATATCCAATACAGTTATGCCTGAAATAATGTTGCATATTTTATATGTTATAAAGCTTTTTTTTTTTTTCCTCGGGTTTTGTATATATAGAAAAAGCTATATGTTGCATTCATTAGGCAAGCAAAAACTGTAGTCGTTTTGATAAGTAATATTGCTGTGTTTATCTTTCGGCATAACTGCCTTTTCAACTGCACTTCATTTTTTTCCCCTCAACGAGATTATAGTTTTAAAACAACTTGTTGCAAAAATCTGGTAGAGGAGATAACAACAGTGTATGATATGCCAGAGCTAAATGGAAGAATTAGGACATTGTTTTAGAGAAATCTTGGACAATTAATTAAACCAGTCTATTAGCTTTCAAAGATGAGCAAACAAAACAGCATCAGTAACTGTGTTTCAGTAGTAAAATACGCTAAGCTTCCAGACCTCAAAGTGGTATAGAAGTTTCAAAGCAGAAAAATGTTTTTGTATTCACCCTTCAGTAATACAGTGGTCGAAGGTGCTCCAAAGTTTACAAAAAATTTTATGTGAGGGGACTAAAGAATACTAACGTTTACTAGCCTCCAAGATTACAGCATTAAATGGTGAAAATCTGAGACTTTCTCTATCCCAACAAACATCTCAACATGCTGTACCCTTGGGGGAAAAAACCTAACCCAAGCTCCAAAAAAAGAGTGATTACTGGGTCTCCAGCTGCAATCAGTCTGGATCAGCTGAAAGGCTGACTCAGTCTCCTGGTGTTAGAGCTCCTCAGGGTGTTGATTCATGTCCAGCAGCAGATTAAACTCAGACGGCTGAAGGGAGCAGTGACCCTGGCTGCCTGATCCACCCATCTCCTGCAGACTGTCACACCTACTGCAGGCACAGCTGGGTGAGATGTGTGACAGCTATGGAAGAACAACAGTCTCTAGCTTGGCTTAATAAAGGTAATCAGAACTACAGAAGTTAAATCCACTCCTACATATGAATACAAACTTTCAGCCCAGCAGGATTCAGGCCCAAGAAGTACATCGTTATTTCATTTTCTCTCATCCCTATAGGATGAGAGAAATGAGGCATTTAAGTGATCATGACACACATGCCCATGTTTTCATCAGCATATGATGCTGTGTGAAGTCAGATCCTCAGATGAACTCGCAAATGATGCATTCTTCCAATTACTGGAAATGAAACATAACACCTTTGCAGTAAAAGTCACCCACAGGGGACAGAACATGGTGCAGTCCCTACTTGCCCCCTTCTATGCTTGCTTGCACAGGGTAAGGCAAGGGCCCTGTCTTGATGTAATGTAAATGACTTTATTGATGTAAATGACTTTATTCCCCTGACCTTCATGCAAAACAGGAACACTGTGGAAGAGAACTTTTCTTGAGCCTTCTTCTACTGCACAGTCAAGGAAAGAGTACAAGTCAGTCAAGTGCAGAGTACCCAGCAGAGGCTTCCAAATTTAATAGGAAGTTCCAGTCATGACTATAATTTGAATTACTATGCTGTCCAGACACCTTTGTCAGAGATAAGGGCTTCCTTACAGGTGGCAGCTACAAAACAGGAAAAAAGTTCTTGCTTCCTACAAACATTTCCATAGGCTAAGACACAACTGACATATATACAGCAATTTATCAGGAGCACAACAGCTTTTCATGAAGCAATGGGCAGTGTTAACAACAGGTTTTCAAAAGGATAATATGGAAACCTTAGCCAAGTACCTGTGGTGATGAGAAGGAGATAGATGTTTGCACAAAATATTTGCAAAGACATGAAGAGTTCAGAAAGAAACATAAAGAACTGTTATTTATTTGAGATGAAGTTCTGACTAAACTGGCTAGATTTTTTTAACCAACTGCTCCTTTTGTTAGAAGAAGCCTATAAGAGTGCAATTGTTCTAACAAGGTTTTACCAGGCCAAGTGTCTGAATCCTAAGACAGACACAGGCATCAGAATAAGAGAAAGGATGAACAATCAGATATGTTCTAATAGAGATGAGTGACTGACAGTGCCTCTGAAATAGTCATGGTTGTACAATTTGGTTAGAAGGCAAGACAACAGTGATTTTGTTCCTCTTCTTGCCCATAACTACTACACTGGTCATACATTGTGGCAGAGTAGTAGAGGGAAGACTCTCAGTCAGGTGCAAGCAGTATGACACTTATGTGGATGATTATGATTCGATTTATTGATAATACAGTATCTAAATATTGTCAGTGCAGTATATAATATAAGCAAATCTAAAGGGTTATAAAGCAACAATTTACAGTCTTTGGTTTTACAGAATGCACAATTTAAAAGCAACAAAACACCCATTTAACTACTTAATGGATTTTATCTCCGTATGTGACTGGATCTTAGTGCTTTTACTCACCGGTAAAAACCTGACTGTTCCCCATCTTCCGGCTGGACATACCCTGCAGGAGTCCCTGCCGAGGGCGGGGTAGGATGGGGGGAATCCATTCGGAAGCTGCCTGCAACCTTGGGACACCAGTTTGCCCAGCTGGCCCAGCCTCCAGCAGCATTTTATACCCTTTTGCAGGCCGAAGTGTACCGAAGTCAACAACAATCATCACAGCTCCCCCCTCTCTGGAATGCGTTCATTATGCAAGCAATCCAGGCAGTTCCTCCTGCAATTCCCACCTAGTGTTCTGTTCTTAGGACAATTCCCTGCTGCTCTTATCTCAGGACAAATCGTATTGCCCATCAGAGGTAGTAGCAAAGGAAGGGGTGTGTGCCTGTGTGGAGGATTCAAGGGAAGACCCGACTCACCATCACATCATTTATACTGAAAGAGGTCTTAGTGGTTTTACGTGGTGAGGTAAGAAGTGTCTTACTCTTGTGCCAGTGCAGAAAGGAAGGTTTTAGATCACCAGAAGGATTTGAAAAATTGGAGAGCTCTGTGAAATTGAAAATAAGCTTCTTGAGCTTGCAATGTATTGTTTTGTTTCTAAAGTTAAAGCAAAGAAATTTATGTGATATATACCACAAAAATATCAAATATTAGAATAAAAATGTCTGTAAATGCTATGCATTTATTTGAACTCTTTTTCTAGTTTTATATTGCAAGGAATTAAAAATGCTCCTTTATTTAAACATCGAAACATGAGAAAGTTAAAGAATTGTGCAAACCATTGTGCAAATCAGAGCAAAAAATTACATTCCAATTGCATTGGCATGAGTTCTTTACCAAATGACATAAGGCACTGAAGCAGTTATCTGATACCTTCAGAACTTCCACCAAATAGAAAGGTTATTTCAGGGTTCTCTTCTTCGTCTACATCTTTCACTGCAAATATTTCTGCTGCTTGAAACAAACACCAACACCCTTAAATAAAATTTAAACAAACAAACAAACAAACAAAAAAGCCCACAAAAAAACCCCAACAACACTCCCCTCCCCCCTCCCAAACCAAAAAACACAACTTTCTATGAAAATGACAGAGTAAGGTCCTGATGTCCCTGAAAAACTGTGGACTTACTGTTCTTTGTAATGTTTATGATCAAGATTCTTGTGCAAACAGATCTGGTTCCTAACAGGAAGCTTATAAATCATACTCATAATTGCTGTCAAAACTGCAGTGGAGTGTACTGCAAGTTTCGATAATAAAGAATAGAGTCACAGTTCAAACTTGATTACATTTTGGAAATTCATGCTGCTCTTACAAGAATCAGTGGTCTTAAATATCTTCTTCTCCTGCCAAATTTTTCACTTGCACTTTTTATTATTTATGAAATCAGTGTCTGCACAATGTCATGCAGACCTCTGCTGATAAACTCTAATTAAGATTAAGACAAGCCTTTTGGAAAGGATCCCATCATTAGCAAACATGATAAACACAAAAATACTCCCTACTTGTCAACCAGGAGCAATTCAGTAACCTAACAGTATTATCTGTTGCTAGGCTACAGGGCTGACAAAGCTTCAATTATATTGTATGGCCATACATATAGAATACTGTATAAGAAAATTTATCTAATATAAAAGCATTTAACTTCATCCATGCTATCTGTAATTCATGGCTTCCCTCAATGGTAAAAAATCAGGTTAATAACTACATAGCATGCTGAAAAAATCTTAGCAATGTGTCATGTTTGCACAATTTTTTCTAATTTATCTCTGTGATTGATAGACATTTGCTTTGTAAAAATAATAAAATGCAAGCAATGGGATGCTGTAAACCAGAAGCGTAACTACATCTGGACTCATCAAGATATGGAATCACACTTAGTATAAAAAATATATAGTAAATTGAACCAATTAAATCACACTTAGATGCAATAATACTCTATCTTCTGTGTTCAGAATAAGGAGTAATGTGGTGATAGGTATGCATGCAAATACAAAACTTTATGCAGGACAGACACCTAAAATAAAAAAAAAACCTTGTTTGTTTTTTTTTTTAACAGACCTTATTTTTTTCCCTACATTTGATTTTTTTTTTTAATAAAGCAACTCCATTATGATATTTAGAAATAACTATTTGCTCTGAAAATTTAACTAAGGCAATGGCCCTTCACCCATTTTGATCCTCAGAACCCTACACTACTTCCAGGGAAGATGCAGAAACTTGCACAGTGAGCCTTCTGATGGTAGGCTGCTATTTTTTTTTTTTTCCACGTATGCTTTGCAGACCTTAAAGAATGGTCATTTGGAATCTGTGGATCACAGTATGGAAAAAAAAATATAAATACAAGGACAGACTCACCTAACTCACTGAAAGAAAAGACCTTCAAAATGAATGAAACCATAAAGCCTCTTGATTCATACCATTGCTTTTAGAAAAAGTGACTTTAGAAAACAGGTAGCTAAACCCAGTATTTCCACTGACTACAGCTGTTTCACAGATGAAGAAGCATAATGATGTATAAACATATGTTCAAAGGCAATCCGAGTTTTCCTGTCTTTGGTGTCAGTTGGTTTTCCTAGTTGAACCATCCGAGTCTAGTTATTTTGACCCAGAAATGTCATACATCTTTCAGAGAAGTTTAGGAAATCAATGTCAATTTCTATTAAAACAAATATTCAATGCCAGTTAATTCAGAAGTACTACTTTTGTGTAGTAAAATTTGTGCTTACTGGATTTGACTGCGTTACTGCAAAAACATAATAGCCCATTTCCTGTACACGCATCTTTTCGCAAGAAGGGTCAAAAGACTATCAGAATTTATTTAAACAACAGACTGTTACTCTTAGCAACTTCCAGGCACTGTAAACTGAATTAGACCTTCCTCTCCTAATGAAATATTCCAATTTGTAAAAAATGATGCTTTTAAGTAATGGGAATGGGGGTTGGAGTTAATTTATTATTTTCCCTCCTTTGTTGCACAGGTTAAGCATTTAAGGAGAATTTGCATATCAGAATAGGATGGAATCTTCACATTTGGGTTCTTCCTGCTTCTCACCCACCGGGTTGTGATGACAGCACAATGAATGCCATTTCAGTAGGCACAAGTTACTGGGCAGATCTCTAATTTCTGACATGAACGAAGTACATATATCTATATGTAGACACATTGTTTAATAAAAAAATTATAATTCATTCAAATCCAATACTGTTGAAATTTTTGACAGTAAAGTGGTACAAGGAACAGAACTTATAAATTATGTGTGCCCCTTCTTTGAAAAATGCTTTGGAGGTTTCTTTGTGCATTGGCAAATACAGTAGGAATATGAGTTATTGTGTGAATCCTCCTGCACAGCACCTGATAAAAGAATAAAGAGCTGTGACATATTCTTAAAACAATAGAGGAATTAAAGAGAAACAATGGGCCAGCTGCTTCATTAATACAATCAAAAGAGAGCCCAGCACAGAGGAGTCCAGATAATTAAGCACTACTCTTTTAGACCTCTTTTCTGTAATAAAATTGCTAAAAATTTATTAACTACTTCATAGTTGTTAGATAGATCTATGTACTTGTTTATTTGGGTTGATTAATGCCTTTTCAGTATTCTACAACATGCCAACTCATGGTTCATACAAGTTTTTGAATAAAATAATGTAAGAATATGTGATACGGATCTGTGGTGTATACAGCAATAAATCAAACGCATTTTGTGAACAGGCTTTCCAGTTGCTAAATAATTCTTAGCATTTTCACATGTGTACACAAAATACATACTTTGCACAGCATTTTTGCTATTAATGCATTTTAATGCTGTGGTTCCAGCCACCTCTTAGTGAACTGTCTCGAAAATCACCCCTGTAAATTCAGATTTCTCAAACTCTCACAAAAAACAGCTTTAGTGCTACATTAATGAGATGATTACTTAGCATCTTCTATAATTTTTCCTTGTTTACTGATCAAAGGAGATTGCCAAAAGATACTTGACCTTTAATTTTAACTAACCCACTGCATACTGTAAGTATACTGACTGCAAAAAATGGAAAATCTATTATACTCTATAAAATTAGACCAGTGGACAAAAAAATTCTGCTCCACTTTTACTATTACCTTTGCATTCAGCATAAAATATGGAGACTTCTTAATTTTTAACTCACTAAACAAAAAGCAAAATAAAGGAACTGCAATGATATTTTTCAGAACAAAGCAATAGAAAAATACTCACCTGAAAGGCACTAGTCAAATTAAAAAAGGAGGTTTTAAAATCTCTGCATTTTGAGATATGAAATCTCTTTCCAGAAACAGGGAAGAAAATACTCCTTAGGGATATATCTCTTACTCCTGCCCAAGAGTCAACCTGAGCTTTGGGCCTGACTTCACCTTAGTCATATGCTGACAGCTGACAGTGTGTTCATCTGAATAGATGATTTTATAGTTAAAACTGTCAGGCATTATATAGCTGATAAAGAGGAAAAGAAAAATATGAAAGGAACTCGCCAGTCCTAGGGGAGAGAGCTCCCAAACCTGGCATCTTGGTGTCAGTGTCTGGGGTAGGTCTTTCCCTTGCTGCAATACAACTATCACTAACATCACCATGTGTATTTCAGCAGTTCTCAAATTCATGCTGCAAAAATCTTCATCAGCTGAACCTCAAATGCAGCACACTGTTTCTGCAGAGCAAGGAGTGTGACAAACGCCTAGATTTGGACCTCTTCTTTTTTTCCACTGTTGCATGCCTGCATTTTGTTTGTTTGAGGATTTCTATGTGTTTCCTCCAATTAAACATCCGCATGTAACTCAACAGAGTTCTATTAGGTAAAGAGGCAAAATAGATTAGTCCTCCGAAAATATTCACAGGAAAATAATGTGGTAATTTTATTTGCCATTTTCCCCCCTGATAGAGCTGTCACAGCTTATTTACCACAGGGGGAGACAGTTAAACCCATATCCTTAGAAGTTCTATGCATTTAAGAGGCTTATATATCTCTTCTGGGACCCTCGTTCAAATCCTGGGCTAATCAGAATGAATACATATCTTTCTATTAGATGGCTCTAAAAAGTCTTAGGTGATATCAGCTCCTGGTGGACGACAGTCCACAGCGTAAAACTATTAAATGTTTGGCACAAATGGCAATACTTACGGAATGAAGCTGAAAACTGTAATATCCTCCCACATCACAAGAAGTTAAGTCTGCTGCTCAGAGGTTGAAATTAAAGCCTGCCACAAACGCTAAACCTGTTATATTTTCTTAATTCAGCACATACTCAAACAAGAAAGTTCTTTCCCAAGTTTAGCAATTTCTTCCTTTTTTTGTTTCCCACTTCTTTGCTAATTCCTCTGTTTTGAATTGAGTGCTACACCTTTTTTTACATTTGAATTAGGTCTCACTTGAGTGTTATTTCAGAACTTACTAATCCTTCAGAAAAGAAATGATAAACAGCTTGGAAAAAAACGATAAACCCTTGCTGACATTGCCCACGTTGCACTCCCATAACCACTGCAAAGGGTCTAGGACTTACTGTCACAGCACACTCATCTCCCCTTTTACTGTCTGCAGGACCACTGAATGGGCACTCTCCAAAGAGCTTCCCAGGAGACATTCCCAGGTGACGCCCACTGCTCCCCGCAGCTTTTGTGGATACACCAGGTTTCAGAGAAAGAAAATGGACCACTGAAACCAATTACTCTGAAGCAGAGCTTCAGATACACACATTCCTACAATCCCTGCTTCCATAACAGCACAGCTGTAAGGTGACCTTTCTGTAGCCTTACAAACACAATCATGCCTGTGGATTGTCTTTTCAGAGTTATTTCGTTAGGCTGGAGTGTATGAAAAAAAGAGGTGATTAAATGAGACAATAGCTATGCTTTAATGGCACCTCTTTCTTACAGGGAAAGCAGAGTACACTGCATCTTATCAATGGATTTTCTTCTGTCCTGCACCTGCTACTGTAGGGCTCATTTCCTGCCCCTGGGCAAATGCAGAGTGAATGGCAGAGGTACCTGGGCAGGAGGACGGATTATATAGCAGGAGCTATAGTGATAGATTGCATTTGTAAAGGAAATCAACACAATAAATAAAAGGAGAATGGGGAAGCTACAGAATGGTAAAACCAAAGTAAGAAATATTGGTTATGAGACCTGGTTGCTTATTCAGTACAGGGGCCACACTCCAGAAAAAGTTTTTGGCTGTACGAGAAACAAAAGCCACTTTTTATAACAAACAGGAGCATTTAGCTGATTGCACTGAAACCCTGAGAAAACAGTTGCTATTATTGAGAGTTATCTTGGAACTTTCTCAGTGTTAATGTTCAGCTCACAGGCTGAAGTTCAGAAAGTAGTTTACCTCAGCTGTAACAATCATGGAAGTAAAGTAGCAATTCTTGATTCCAAAAGAAGTCTTGCTCCCACATAAACCATTAGAACATTTTACACTGGCTGCAGTGGAAAGAAGACTGTGACAAATCAGTGTCTCTCTTACTAAACCAGCACTAAGTAAAAGGCATTAAAAGTACATTTGCATGTTTAGTATGGTCTAAATTATAAATGCCATAGAAGCTGCAATAAGCATGTAACTCAGTCTTTTCTACTTAAAAAGTACTTAATTTAAAAAAACAACTACCATACACACACAAACCCCAATACCAATACCCCAGGTTTCCTCCAAATGTGTTAAACCTCAGCTATTATAGTTCTGCTTTTTGAAGTAGAAGCTAGAAGTAAATTAACTGAAAACTCTAAATGATCAAAACCACTGCCACCTTCCAAGCTATATACAGTGCCCAAGGTAAACATGTATTGTAAACCAGTGCCAGGCTCCCAGTTAGTTTATCTAGTAAGAGTCTGTTAACAGAAAGCAAAGAAAGCAAGACTGAGCTACTTCTGGTCACAATGGAACTAAAAAAAAGATTATGAATGAAAAAATACTTAAGATTCTTGCTGAACACACTAACACGGGTTAGTAATTATGAAGGATCCTGTACTTGATAATTTCTTCCAAAACAGGCTTAATAGGAAATACCAGTTTACTGAGCATTATACAGGTGCATAGGAGCTGCCATTCTGCCTGCCTGGTCAGCATGATTTCTAAATGGCCAGGAAAGTGACTGTATACCCAAAGGCAAGCTGTCAAAATTCAGTTTGCAGCTGATAAACTGATTACAAAGCTGCTTAAGACTTTGCTTGTAAACAAAAGCATTTATCAACTAATAATTTGCAATAAACTGATGTAACTCCCAGCTGAGCCCCAAACTGTAATTGTCTTTACCATCTGCCTATTAAAATACCATTCTTCATCACCAAGCAGGAGCAGAAGGGAGAGAATCTCCAACAACTACATAACTTGCATGCTTATAAATAATCTGTGAGCATTTCACACATTCATTATGACTGCCAGGTTTTGTATACTTCATTTTCTCCTTTTGAGAGGCAAAGAGGTGCTGTAAAGTGGCAGAAAAGAAATTAATAAATACTGCCTGGTGCAAGAAAAAATTATGCAAATTCATCATACTCTGCAGTTTCTTAATTTTTTTCTCTTTTTGCTACTCCATAGGAATATCCTGATGGAAGCCCCCTCAAGCACAACTTTGCAGATTAAACTCTCAATTTCTTTTCAACTTGTCAGTTTTCATTACCTTTCTTTCTTATGCATTCACTTCTTACAGCTGCTTCAATGGGAAGCCAGTTAAAGCACACTGGCTCCCTAAGGGGGAGTCTGCCAGGGTCTGAGGCATTCTACAGGCTCCCTGGACCCTCTACAGGTCACCCTTAAGAGAATTTTGCCTATTTTGTTGAGAGGATGTCTGAAAATTAAGTGAATTTACATGCTTTTATTTTCTAGCTATTGACAGCCCAAGTCCTGAGAAAGGTGGTAGAATTTAGACAAAGTTCAAAATTAACTAATTCAGATGCTCTAAAGCTGATACATCCCAAAGGAAGAATTACTTTGTCAAATGCCTAAAATATTCAAGTATGAGGGGGAGAAAACTGGAGAATTGATACTGTGCAGAGAATGGCAGCCCCTCAAGATGTGTCTGCATGAAAAATTGAATTTAACAGAGAGTCGCACTATGATTTAGTGCAATGCACTCGACCACATATTTTTGCAATCTGCACTCTCAGCCACCCACTGGTCTGAACACAAGGCTGTGGCCACAGACCGATGACGAGCTTACCTCTTCAAAAATATCTGTACAAAATGCACAGATGTCTTAAATGCAACTTGATTTCTCATTGACTTTCCAGATTCAGATTAGAATGATCTATTTAGCCAAAGTGAGGCTTTTCATGTGCATGAAAAACATTTTATGCCATCGCTGGGAGGAAAATGGGCATCTAAAACCAAAAGAGGAAGGTTCCTCCTGTTAATCATATTGAAATCCAAGAAATTAAAGCATGATCCTGTCACCTATGCTCACAGCAATTTCATTTCCCTCACTGATCTTTGTCTACCTCGTAGCACCTTTGTCTGACTCTCTGTTACTACTAGCAATGCCCGAACACCACCTCACTCCCAAGAACTGCAAAAAGAAATAAAACCCATCAAACAGATTGGTACCTATGGACTTTATTATTTAAGACGCATTCCACTCAAGACAATTACGGTTGTAAACTAAGATAATTTTACATGTACATGAATACATGTACTCACAAAAATGCTGTCTGAAGCAGGTCTCTGTACCTAAGCTTTTATCCACATTTCTGGCACAAGACCCAAAAGGGGGTGAAAAAGAGGGAAAAGTGAACAGCATGCATGGGTACAGAAAACATATGTGTGGATTTTTTTTTTCAATTTTGTAAAAAATTTTTGTTTTGTGATAAAAAACACCTTTCAAACCTTTGTAGTTTACACTCTTCATATAAATTATTCAATCACAGAAGCATAGATTGGCTTGGGTTGGAAGCGACCTTAAAGACCATCTAGTTCCAGCCCACCCGCCATGGGCAGGGACACCTTCCACCAGACCAGTTTGCTTAGAGTCCCATCCAAGCTTGGCCTTGAACGTTTCCATGGATGGGGCATCCACAGCTTCTCTGGGCCCCACCTGTGCCTCGCCACCCTCACAGTAAAGAATTGCAAACTTTAAGTAACTTGGTTGGATGAGATCCTTAGTGGGATAATGTTGACTTAAGCTATAAAGTTAGAAGAGTTACAGTTTTAAACACCAGTGTAACAATTACTTTACAGAAAACAGTGAAAAACCAAACCCAAACAAAGCACAACAACAACAACAACAACCAATAAAAACCAACGACAAAAACAAATTGGAAAGTATCAGAAGACACTAAGCTGGAATTTAAGGTTCCTTTTGGCTACCACACGAAAGACAGAGTCATAAAAGTTTGCTGTTGAAACATTTCCTGTCATATGCAGTCCCTCAGAAATCCCCTCTGGGGCGGCCCNAATTTTACACAAGGCTGCACATCGCACCGCCGGGGCTGATAACGCCGCGAGCTGTCGGGAACTTTGATTAAATCCTCTCCGTGCGCCCCCGTGCTGTCTCTCCCTTGGCGAAGATGTGTCCCCCTCACGGAGGGGCGCCGGGCCACGCGCCCACCGACGGTACCGGAGGTGATAGTTTAAATAAACTGCCGGACTGACGCGCAAAGCGAACAATACCGTTTACAATGCTGTCTGCTCACCCGGGCAGCATCCTTCTTTGCTCCGGAAACAGCGCAATGAGGCATTGCCCTGCGACCCCCAACCCGTGCTGGGCTCCCTGCGTCCCTCCACTTCCACCGAAACTTTGCAGACAGGCTGTGATGATTGCCTTTGAGTCCTGGCTGTGATGGTTGTTGCCATCACCGCTGTTGGGCAGGCTGTGGTGGATGCTGAAGCCCTCAGGAAGGTGAATTTTAGAGCGGAGCCAAGCTGTGACACAGAGATCTTGGGTTGCATCATCCCCTCCTCTGACCTGGCACCCCAAATCTGCAGCCACAGCACTCCTTGAGCCAGACAGAAAAGGTGGCACTGCCCATAACATGTTCATTGAAATCGCCTGTGCTTACCTACAACCACACGGGTGCTTATTTCTGCTTAAATCATTCCCCTGCACAACTGGAGAGTGAAAAGATGCAGCCAGGGCTGGAAACTATTCAACATCAGTCACTTCATAATATTTTTGTTGCTGAGCAAAAACAGCATTCCAGGGTGCGTGACTCCCATGGAAACACGTGGGACTTGTGATGTTAAAAGTTTGTGGAAACCTTTGAACACTTATCTCTGTCTCACGAGAGTAATGAAGAAATTTGATGTCAAGCATGCAGTGATCCCCAGAGAACTATCTGGCTTTTGGAGGAGCAGGGATTACACACCAAGGTGAAATTCTGCTAGCTCCATAGTGCTGGCATGAACTCCTGTGTCCTGGCTGGCCCCTTCTTAAAACTGCACAAAATCTTAAGAGGAATGGTACGAGGCTACTCCAAGTAAAACGGTCACAGAGATTAAAGAAAAGTTCTATTAAATGTTTGGGATGCTCCTGAGAATAGAAGATTTTTACAAAGCAGAATGAACTGGCAGCAATTACCTATCAAGTCTCCAAGTCTGCTTGGCAATCTACACTGCTGATAAGGCTGTTCTCATGATCATCCCCTCAGCCCCCTGCTGATGAACCCATCTCTGCACTTCTCTGACCAGTCCTATTGGACACTAAATATTATCTACTACCTCTCTTCCTTTTAAACCAGGACAAAGTATAATGAACAACTTGGAATCTCCTTGGGGTATGGAAAAGGAATACAATCTGGCACGATGGAAAAACACAGTTCACCATTGCCTAACCTATGTATGACTGAGACCAAAACACGGTCTATTGAACGCTGGCCAGTTTACAAGCAGTGAACCTCACAGTATACACAACCTGCTGGAGATGCTTCACTATCTCATATCTTTTTGTTCTGCTAAAAGTTAGCACTCACATGGACAACCATCTGCATCTACAACTCAGAATTGCTAAAATGCTCCATTACTCTCCCCCTTAATGTGTGTTCCTGTGCTATCCTATCTCAAAAAATGTGTCCTCATACTTCTTTATTAAGACACCGGAAAAATCAATGCTCTCTATGCCCTGGAAGTGGAAACAGGATTTAGTGTCTATCTTCATAATGGAAAATATTGCCCATGTGTAGAAGAGACAGTTTAGGCCTATTTCCTCAGTCCTGGGAAATACTGCTTGATATAACAATATAAAATGCCTTTCAGTGTAGCTTCTTATTCTGTGTTTAAGTCTTTTTAGCTAGGGGGTTCTCACTTGGTAACTTCCTCCTCTTTAATTCTCTTTTCTCATTTTCTTTCCCATCAGTTTTCAGCCTTGTACTCCACTCCACATTCTCAGTTTTCATTAAATACAAACTGATAATATATTAACTCATTATTGTTAATCTATATGCCAGTCAGGTAACACATACACTGTAGCACATGTATATATATGTAACTATCTGACTTACTGGCCATTACAAGAATTCTCTCAAGACTTCAATGTCTGCTGGGATGATATTCAACTAAACAGATACTTATTTTTGAAGTTGAAGACTTTATTTCACAGGTACACTGCAGTTGGTCTGAGTACATTACTTAATGGCACTACCAGAGATGTGCAAACTGTGTATGAGATGATGTCTCTTATATCCTTCAGTTATCAATTCAGGATAGTTCCACACAAGTCATCTTTCTGAATCTGAATTAACATTTTATCTCACTGCTTATTTACCTGTGCACAATATTATTAGTTGAATTAACTGCACAGACAAGTGAAAAGTGAATAATGGTGGAGAAACAGAAATAGCTGTAGTTGTAATTTATTTTTCTTTTTAAAGCTTTATTTGGCTGCTTTTGACAGGTCATTCAAGACTATTCAGCTTCTTGACCTGAAGTCCCCTATGCATAATTGCATGCCTTGTTACTCAGATATCTGATCTATATCTAATAGATATATCCAGTTCTCTGGAAACGGAAGTGTGCCAAGATAACATATTTGAGTCAGAATTTCAAGAAAAGAGGTGGCAGTCCTAGCAGTTCTAGCATGAACAACTTATTGAGAAGTGCATAAGTCATTGTAGAAGAAAAACATTTAAAATGGACAATCAATCACCTTTTGGGGAAAGCAAACACAGCATTTTGAGGGGAAGACAAAAGAGACTAGAAAAGAGAAGTATGAAGGATTTAACAGGTAAGAATGAGAGGCTCAAATATACTATATGATGATAAAAGGATCAACAGAGGATTTAAGAGGGCATAGCTGGGCATATTTTAAGTGAGCTAAATTATCTTCTCAATAGACTCTTGCAGACACTAGAAAGGTTTGAGGAGAACTTCAGGCAGCAGTCACTGGGCAAAAATGAAGAAAGCTATTCCTGATCTTGCTCTGACTTCTGATGTGCAGTCATTCACTTATCTGAGGGAATTTCAAACGGGCCTGCTGATGGGCATATGCTGATGGGCATACATGCACCTGCAGAGCAGCTCTCGACCCTCCTGCTACAGGCAATGGCAAAGAGCCACTAAGACAGGGCTCTCAAAGTACACTTGGAAAAGTTAATTAATATAAGGGATATGAAAGCTATTACCTGAAAAAAAAAAAGTTACTTTCTGATTCTTTCATTATTAATTATTATTAATAATTAAATATCCTTGGTTTACATATTCAGGACACCTCCAGACAGGTTCCTGCCCCAAGGAGTTTGCCGTGGAAAGGTCAGATTTCAAAAACCTTTATTTATAATAACAAGTGCTTAATTTGCAACTAGCCATCAACTATTTACATAAATAATACCATTTTGTGTCAGTCTTATGTGTAGACTTTCTCTTCCAAACTGACAGGAGATGACAAAGAAAGAACAGGAGACAAATGACAGAAATGACCTGTGTAATGGCAATGAAAATGGATAACCAGCAATGTGTGGGGTAGATTAAGCAATATGCCTGCTAGTAGGTGCAGATCCCATTAATTCCTTTGTGAGTGCATGTAGAATCTTTAGCTATAGCACTTTTAATTTTTAATGGATTGATCTGTGTATCTGAAAGAGAAATGTCCAGGAAGAGGCTAGGGGTAGTGGATAATTCTCGGAGGCCAGCTGAAAGGTATGAGTTTTGAAGAGGGATTTGAAGGAGGAGTTGCAAATACTCTCATCTGTACAGATTGTCTACTTTTTCCCCAATGTAAATCACTATATTTCTTGCCCCAATTTTTTATCAAAATCGCTTCCAACTTATTTCAGTCTGTCACAATAATATTTTCATATGAGGAGTGTTGTAACCTAATTCCTTCATTTGAATAATACATTCATTTTTAATTACTGCAACTTGATCTCAGATTATTCAAATAACTGTTTCATTTTTTATGCTTACCCTGACCCCAGTGTATTTATAGGCTTTTATCCTTACCTGATACCAGTGTAATGTAATTATAGATTGTATTTTAATCATCTACTATATCCTAGTGAGTTTGTTTAAATCACTCCAATCCGGAGTCTTTTATTTCTATGCCTTTTAAAATTCTACAATGGCATTCTCATTGCATAAAAGCAATATTTTTGTAGTTTACTACGATGAATGAACATTTTGCATGCATTGCTGGCCATGTTTCTAATTTAAATTTTAAAAAGTTGCTATAGAGAACTCTATGTAAAATGAAATCCTGACTTGTAAACAGGCATGGGACAGCTCATCACTTTCAATCTTTGTTCATAGCTCCTATTTGCTCTCTAATACAACACTACAAGAAATGCAGCAGAAAAAGAAATCAAATTTTTCTCCTACTAAAAATAAAAGTATACCTTGTACTAAGAATTGATAAAATATTTATCTTTTCTGCTCACAGACACCAAATGTTCGCAAGTTATTTTACCTGTATTAGAAAGAATTCCATGTTGTATCCAAAAGATACAGTTTGAGTGGGCCACTTTATCATCAGTCATGGCCACATTTTGATTTCCAGGGTTACCAATTCTTTTTAAGAAAGATTTTAACTTTTGGAAGTTTTGCATATTCTGAGATGGTTCATTTTTGATTAATGATAATTTTAAAAGCAATAATTGTTATGGGTTTTTTTCCACTCCTTAGTGCTGATTGAGGAGTTCCCCTTTCCTTAATTTCTGCGTTGCTTCAGATTTCAGATGTAGAATAGGGTCAGAATAGAACTCAGATAGGTGAAGAAATGGGCATTAGCTACTTAAAAGTATAAGTAAAGCATCATTTTTAACTCCAGCTTCTTTTAACAGATTATCTCTTCTCAGTCACACTTAAGAACTGCCAAATGTGCCATTTGTGACAAAGGAATTGTGACTGCCTTGAATCTAAAGAACAGAAATACTGTCCCATAATAGTAAAAAAAAAAAAAAGTAAATAAGAACATAGGAACTATGGGTTTATTGAATATAATCACTGAGTAAAATGAATTATTCTGCTTTTCCAAGATCCAGACAGAGGAGCATGTTTCCCTCTGGGACTTCTACTACCATTTGGTCTAATATTCATTTTGCCTGTAATAATACAGGCTTCATTAAAGGAGTAAAACAGCAATTGTCTCCTTGAGATCAAAGGACAATCTGTTAAATAAAAGCAGACGGATCTCTAGAATGAAATAGTAAGAAAAGTTTGAACTAAATTTTATGGTGAATCAAAATGTAAATTGTAATTTCACAAGGAAGACACAGAGCACAAAATTAACTTTGTGAAGACATGGAAAGTGGATATGTTGATCTTACAAATGTGTACAGATACTGAATACTTATCTATCAGTGGCATTTCTAACTAAAACACTTCATGATGGAAAATGATGCCTGACTAAGAATCCTGATCTTAAGAAATTACTATTAAACAAGAAACATTGCTTATCAGATAAATTATCTGCCTGACCTAGCTTCTATGTAACTGACTTGTATTTGACAAATTTATTAATATAGCAAAAAAATCCATCTGTCACTCTGCAAATATTGTGTCAAAATAATAACCTTTTAAAAATCTGTCAAATAATACCTAAAATTATTTCTAAAACTATATTTCAGTGTTTAAGATTTGGTACTGGAAAAATTAAATAGGATCTCTCTTGCCTAGCTTCAGCACTGGTTACTCTGGTTGCTGCAACAAAATCAGTGCACCTACATTTAACTGAACATGGAGCATTATAGAGCTTATCACTGAGGAAAATACTTAAGAGAAAAAGGCATGCTAAAAATCAAAGCTTTTCTGAAAAAAAAAACCCCAACAACACCTCTAAAAAAAGATGTATGTTGGACAAGCCAAGAGAGAATTAGGGATGCAAACTCCTCTCTACTGAGACATTCCCATAGGACACGTGGGCAGCCCTGAAAACAGGCAGAGCCAGCCAGTAGAGTGGGCCAGCTGTGGGCAGTGGATGAGCTCTTCATGCACATTGTTGTTTTCTAACATCTTCCTCGGATTCCTTTGAGAAAAACTGTGGCAAAAGTAGCAGTGGGAACTTTTATTCTTGCAGGTTTATTTCTTTCTGCAAAAGGCACAGGGTAGAGTCACGAAGCTCAATTTCAATCTGCCACTGCCAAAGTAACCCAATCTCTAACTTATTTCAATCCTCTTATTGAGCTGTGTCCTTATACTAATCAAGAAAAAAATTAATAGAAATTATTCCGAGGAAGAAAAACTCAAAAGAAATAAAATCCCCCTGAACATATCTTAATTCCAGTCTTCTGAAAGGCTTGTGTTCATAATAATTAGAAAAAAGATTTTTGAACCATTTTTGCTCAATATTTTTTAAACAATGACATTTCTGAAATGCGTTCGGCAGTCACAGATCACGGGTCTGGAGTGCTAGCTTAAAAAGGACAGTAATGGTCACATTACCTGGTGCCTTTATACACCTGCCAGAGAGCAAAAAAGTAGGGAAACAATCTGCTAAACTCAATCAACACACTGCATGGACTCCACCAGTATAATTTATAGCTTAATGCATTATAGCTTATAGCTTAGCATTGTGAAGTGCAATAATGACTTTGAGTAAGAAAGGCTAAATCACAGTTACTATTGCCTCATCAAAAGAACTGCTTTTGATTCTTTATTGGACCAGTCAAATAAATGTGTGGTGTTGTCACAGCATGATAAACCAATGTAAATAATGGATGGACATCTACAGGCAAGATTACATATTTCGATTTTAAATGGAAAATTAATGACCAAGTCCCACTTTGCAAACTTTGTGAAATCCACCTAGTTGGAGCCTTCTATACCCTTCCTTCTGTATTTAAAATGAAAAACACAACCACAAAAAAAAAAAAAAATCAATGCTGACGCCTCAGCAGTAATTTGGTAAAAATATATGTCAGAGAAAAAACCCAATAATCTTATTCATCACCCATTAAAAAATGAGTAAATATATTCAGCAGAAATACTAGTTTAACAATTTCACATTCTAGGGTTTTGTTTATGCATCACAGTAGCTTCTTTCAGAGGAAAACATGTGAATATTAGATGCCTTTTTTGACACTCATGATTCTTATTTGCCTCTGGCACAATTAAGAGTGGGGACCTTGGTAATATAATCTTTTCACAACATACTAGTTTTGGTTTAAACCAGCTAAAATATTTCTGCTGTCATTACAGTGTCTACTATTTTAAAATGAGCTATTCATTTTGAAGTATGTGACAGTTTTATACCATGGTAAAAAACAGGTACAGCACAACATACCCTGTGACAATAGGAGTCTCTGTTAGGAGATGGGCAATTCAGCTTTCATAGTGTCCCAACTTTCTAATGATTCAGCTCTCCTTTCAGCAGATTTTTGCACTGTTTGTGGCGTAGTATGATCTATGCTGTCCAGCTACAATGTCATTTGAAAAAGAGCAACTACTTACCAGGAAATACACCAGAAACACAAGTTGTGGATAGCCAGTAGAAATTAATGATTTGCTTCATGACTGAGTCTTGCTAGAGTGGAGTGAGTGATCCAGAAGCAATGGCCTTTATTTCCATTTTACCAAGACCTTAAATTACTTAGTCCTCATCTCCCTATTTTGTAGTTAACACATCCCTTGACTTTAGCGAAACAGCATTTGTTCTACCCCATACCAATAGGTTCTGATGATTGGTACAGAATGCCACTCAAACATTCTTGGATAGGAATTTCATCCCTAATAATCAAACTTGATACACATACTGGTTCTTTGGCATGTCTATCATCATGGCCATCTGTTAGGTGGAATTGTGCCTGCTAAAAAGGAGATATGCCAGTTTTAATATGATATAGGTGCCATCAAAATGCAAGTGATGAAGGAAAGACTCTAGAATATGGCAGTAATCTGTCTTCTGCAGAAAGATGCTCCGGGTAGCAACCCAACTCCTAGGAATATTGTATACATGATAATTAGGACCTTTGGTTGGCTTTTTTATTTCTGCCCACCCTGTCTGGGTGCTTCTCTTAGTGTTCTGTGTTTTGCGCTTGCTGAAGGAAACACATCTTTTTTATTTACTATGACAGACGAATCACATTAAATAGCCTAATTTGAAGGTCAAATGACCTCCAAATGAGATGAAAATAGCCTTTATAACTTTTAAAATTTGAAGTGATTCTGATATTTTTTAAGAATAAATACTTCTAAGACCTAAACACAATCCTGCATATTATCCTTATTTGCTAATGTCTTTGAAGGGTCTCCTTTACTAATGTTTCTGGTAAAAAACACAACTCAGAAGCACTCCTGCTGTCTGATATTCTTTATAGGAAAATGACTTCTCTTTATAGTCATTGTGCTACTGCATCATCTTTAGAAAGATAAAAAAATACTCTGGTGGAACAGTGGGTGGTCTGTCGAGTTCAGACTCTTTCTCTACAGTGGCAACAGACAATGTTATTGGGTAAAAATATGAGAACTTGCCCTCCTTCTGCAGTTCATTCCCCTAAGAGTTCCCAAGCATGCACATGGATTAGAAATGTTAGCGGGTACATCCTCTTAGTACCATTTACAGAACTGTTGTCCATGAATTTGTCCAATCTCTCTCTGAACCTGCTGATACTGTCTGCTTTCACAGGCTCCTGTGGCATCAAGTTCACAGAGTTAACTCACTGCCGTGATAATCTGTTTTAAATTGTTCTTCTCCCTGTTTCCTGTAGCACTGCAGGATTTAAGGAATAACAGTTCTTCATTCTCTTTATCCAACAGCTTCAAGATTTTGTAAGCCTGTATCAAGTTTCCCCCTCAGCTTTCTCTTCACCAGATGGAGAAGCCTCAGATTTTTTTGTCTATTGTTATAAGATAGCTGCTCCCTTGATCACTCCAGTTGCCCTTCCTCAGCTCTGATCAGAGCTGCACACAGTACTCAAGATCTGGGGGCACTGAGCTTTCATATACAGTAAACTGACAGCCTCTGTCTTGTTCTAGAAACTGTATAGGCTTTTGTGATCTATAGCAAAAGATCTTTAGATGTGTTTAAATTAGAAATCTAGTCTCATACAACTGAGTGGTTGGCTTTAGGACTCAGATAAAGCTGTATAGTGTCACTGAAATGGAGCTATTTGGTACTTCTAGCTTTCACAGTATACAAAGGGACACAGCTTGTCACACCT
Organism: Pachyramphus minor; assembly: GCA_013397135.1. Classification (NCBI taxonomy): domain Eukaryota; kingdom Metazoa; phylum Chordata; class Aves; order Passeriformes; family Tyrannidae; genus Pachyramphus; species Pachyramphus minor. The sequence goes on from VYXB01007046.1 coordinate 428,403, forward strand.
GAGATAATGTAGCTATGCATTGAGCCATGTGATCATATTAATGGTGAAAGGCTCCACAATACGAGTGTACACATAATTTGTAATATTAGACAGTTATCATATATACAGCTTCAAACATACTAAGAACGTATCAGCTAACCATATAGCCAATGCACATTTTCTGTACTTGAGAAGCTACTTGAATGCTCAGCAAATTTCTAGGTACCCATAAAGGACTGGATCTAATATTGAATTCTCTTTTGCTCACCAAATTTTTCTCCACACAAAGAAATTCTCCACGCAATTTCCATTTGAACCACCTGCTAGTCTCCTAGCAGAATTTCTGTGTGACTTGAAAAGGATAAATCTCTGAGAATGCTTTTGACTGCATAATGTCAGCCCTTCTATAGCCCTGAACCTCTAGCCAACAGAGTCATAAGAAACCTCTGGTCCTAATTTGTTTCTTAATCTGGTGCCAGCTCCTGCTGATACATCTGCTCATTCTTTTTCAGCTCCCTAAAATAGGTGATCTCTTTCAACAGGTGAGCCCCTTTCAGCCAGTGTAGCAGCTGGGGCACATGCATGTGGATTAATGGCACCTGAAACATGCCACTCTCAATATCACAGATGATTGTTCTTCTCCCAGCTTGGCTTTCCAAGATGATACCACTGTGCCAGTGCTCAGAGGAGAAGACCTGCTGTCTCTTCTGTTTTGCTTGGCTTCAACTTGGAGAAGGGAAGAATATATTACCAATAAAATTATGTTCTCTTCTAAGCATGCCACCCTCCTTAGTAAGGTATTTGAGTTTCAAGGTTAATAGCTTATCACTAAATGCAGGCTTGGTGTATTAGATAAACCTGAAACAAGTACAGCTGTTTATATCAGACATTTTGGAGGTAAGTCTTTCGGCACCGTTTTCACCAGTACTCTGGGTTGGTAATAACAGCGAGTTTCTGGCATACAACCTTAAACTTGTTTCATAGAAACAATCAATCAAAGTATAAAAATTGTATGATACATTTCCAATATGTGTCATCTGTGGCAAATACTACAAATGCTGAACACAGCTACTTACTCTTCCTTGTTATACCTGTAAACTCTTTCTGTGCATACTGTATCTAGTGTAAGAAAAATAGGATGAAGAATAGGAGCTCCTTTTCTGACTAAAGTAATCTATTTGACACTGAATTTGCAAGAGAAGACAGTATTTATTGGTGTAAAAACCTGCTTTTGCAAATAATCAAATTCTAAGGGAGAAAGGAAAAGATACAAAATGTCTGTAGGCATGAGAAAAGCAACAAATTTCTGTTGCCAAAAAGCACATCAAAAAATTGGAAAATGCTGTTTTACTAAAACACATGCATATCATCAGCTTACAAAGTTGTCTTTGTCAAACTAATCTATCATTATCCAAGGAATTATTGATGAAACTTTAGCTGGGATCTATGTAACCATAAGAAAGACTGACAGTTGCACAGCTTCAGGAAGAAAAATTACATCAAAAGGTCTTCCCTCACCTAGAAGTGTGAATATCATGATATCGAGTCAAAATGACTGTCCACTGGAACTAACACACCATAGAAATGAGTGTGATAGATAGCTGGGTAGATTGTCAGAGGCCAGAAGGAAAGGCATTGGTGTTCATAATGGTGATTTTCTGTGTTTACTGTGTCCAAACTAAGTTTAGATTTTACCCTAAAAATCAAGTGCCATCAGCATTAGGAGATAGCTACTTCAAGTGTGAAAAATGTATCAAGGTGAGCAGTAGTAGGTAGCAGGAAAAGAAGAGTAAGATGGATTTTTTTTTTCTGTTCTGATTCAGTTTGGCTTGCTGAATGCCATATTACAGGCTTTTAGAGGAAGACTCATCACTCAGAATGGATGAAAATCAAGTCAGCAGAATAGACCCTAACTGCTCTTTTGTTGTAAAAAAATACATGTTATATATAAAAGACCAATTAATTTTGTCCAGCAAATAAAAATGTTAAATTGCACAATAAAAGATTTGACCACTGCATTACATTGTCAGTCATAAATACAACTTCCATAACCTTCATTTTTTATAGGATGGGAGCCCTGTTTTTATTAGAGTTGGCATCAAGGTAAACTTGGAAAGTGTAATGGAAGAGTGTTGCCATGAATGAGTGTTTTAAGGTTACAAGTGAGAGATTAATTTTGAATATATCAAAATTCCATGTATATGTATTTACATTTATATGTGTGTGCATATATTTTCCATTTATATATACACATGTAGACAAATATACACACATAGTTCAGGAGACTCAGCAAAGGCAGGAAAAGAAATAAAAGTGATATTAACCTTTAACATAAAGGGTATAACCCTAAGCTACCAATCATTCTAGTCTGAATTATATCAGCACAGAATAGAACACAATAAGCTGCCAAGTGCATTAACTATGGATTTTAGATTGGAATTCAGAGAGGGGGAGAGCAGAAAGCTCATTGTGCTCGCTCCATGATTTTAATTACTAAAAAGAATGAAATAGATGACAAACTCAGTTTCCAAATAATGAGGACCATCCAATGTTTATTTCTGTGACAGTGGTGGATCTCTATATTCATATAAACAGGTAATAATGTCTTTGGTTTTTGCTAGAGGTTTGCTACACAGTCTGCGTATCGGACTCATTTCAAACTTTAAAATACAATCTTGTTTCATACACTTGGTGCTAACTTGAAATTTCATGTTGAAATATCAATTGTAAAAGTTGCAGTGTAACAAAATATATATAGCTAGAGCCAAGTCCTCATAGCAGCTCCTATTGTTTTGCATGAAAAATGCATTGACTATACTATTACGAGAGTAAATGTGCTGTATGCTGAAAAATTCTGTCACTTTGTATTAGCTGTAAATTATCGACTAGTATAAACCCTAATTTCATTTGTCACATTCTGTTGCATTGCTGCTCTTCCTTGTTCCCATTCTGTCATTCTGGCAGGCCCACTCTGCCCCAGGTATCACGGCATCGCCATCTGCACCCGACATCTGTCTCTCTATTGATCACACGGGTTTAGCACTTGATCAAACAGAGCACGACAGAATACATCTCTTTTTGCAGTACTGCCAATGCCAACTGCTGCATGAAATCTATTACAAAAGCATTCTTTTACCTAGTTTCTAAAACTGCAAATAGGTTTCTCTTCTTTTAGAAGATTCTTAGGTTGTTTTTTTTTCTTTAACTTTCTGTCACTTATTGCAGAGAAAGGAAAAAACAATGAGCTCCCAGAACCAAGAAATGAAGGATTTTTATCCCAAAGTGCGCAAACTAAGGAATTAGGTTATCTGAATTGAGATTATTTATTGAAAGAAATTATTACATTAATTCACATTTTATTATTAAACATAAGTTTTAATTTTACTGGAAGCTTATTGTATAAAATGGACTAAATAAACACCTCAGAGATTCAAATGGGGTGTCTGGGAAGCCTCAGCTGTCTGCAATTTAGATGGTTGACTCCACCAAGTGACTTGGGGAGCTAAGAAAGGTACATAACAACTCATTGCTCAACCAGTGAGACAAAAAAAATAGTATCTGAGAACTGATCTGGCATGCTGACCTGCAGAATAGGCAACAGGAAATTCTTGGCACCTGAGTATGTCTGAAATCACATTTCCTTCTGTAAATGAAATACCCATAATCAAGTCTCAGCAGGAGGTGCCTCCATTCTTTGAGCAAGGAACTCTTTTCTGAGCATGAGTAGTTAAATAAGCAGCATTGATGCTTTAAAATACTAAGGAGGCATGCACTACATTTTCCATAGGTATTCCGTTAGAGTGATATGGGACATAGGAAAACCCAAGATGGTCACCTCAGAGGCTTTAATACAGCTACACCACTTATAGAAGAGGAACATTTGGTTTCTTTCACAGCATGAACTGCAAAAAAACCTGCATTAGCAAACTCACACAGTACTCTTCCCCAAAACGATCTGTGACCAATTCTGGCACCAAAGTGAAATAAAATTACTTTGAACTTCATCAACAAATATTCAGCATTCAAATCACCAACACTGGCACATGTGGCCTGTCTTGGGAGAGAGCTCTATCCAGGTATTGTGCAGTTAAAAAGCTGCAATGCAACTCTGCATCCTTGCAAAATAATTAGAAATTATTTTAAAGAAAAATTGTGAAATTCCAAAGATGTATATACTTTCCAAGGCCTTAGATAAACATGACAAACGAGGTGTTCTCAGCATTTAATGATCTTAACTATGATATTCCCATTGATTTCATGAGAAGTTCTCTTATAACTTCTCAAGTAGAGAGAAGTAACGCTAGCTGTAAGAAATGGGACATAAAAGGCTTAGAAATTAAATTATGGACTAGCAGGAGTCACAAGGACAATATATCTGCTCCTCAGACAGAGCACCATGGATTAACAACACCTAGGTATTTTATGATAAGATCTTCATGCTTTCCACAGGTGGATACCATAATTCTGTCAATCATAATGTATCTTAAATTCACCGGGTAAACAAAAAAGACACGCACCTTCTGAAAACAAATGTTGACTTTCTATGTATGAACTATTCAATAATCCAATAGCTGCATAGTATTTTCCTTATTTCTGCTACCTTGTCAAATTTGCCGAACAAAATTTGTTGCTACAAGCAATCGGATTAAATGCACCCCAAACAAAATCATGAACATTAAAAGACTATTTTCCTTATTTCAACTGACAGTATTAGTTGCAACACAGGAATTAGACCAGGATCTAGCAATGTATTATTCATTAGATTTTTTTGTAGCCAAATACATTAGAGTATATAGTTATACCAACAAATTAATATTTTAGAGCTAATTGAAATTGTTCTTCCTATAAAGATTAAGCTTCTTCCCACCCTCCACACTTCAGTCATTAAAATAACACTTTTAATGCCTTGTCTAAATGATGTCTCACATTAATGCAAAGCTATATTAAAGCACTCAAATGACCAGTTCTTTTGTAATGCATTCTATATGATCAGACACTGGGTCAAATCTGGGCAGTGTGTATGAAGTGGTATCAAGTGGAAGCTAATTAAAATATATTCTCTATAGAACTTTACAGAAAAAAGAGAACAGTAATCATCAGAAGGTAGAGTCTGAAAATGGCATTTCTTAAAGGCTTGCAATGTGATTTATTCTATTTGCATGAGGCTACTTTTTGGAATAAAGGCTTAAGATGGCATGAATACTTCAATTACAAGGTACCTTATTCTACTGCTGACAATCTCAGTCATAACCTGTTTCTGGTTCGTCTCTTGCCTTACTGAAATCCACGAAATACAGTATATAAATTTTTTTTCTTTATTTTTTTATCCAAGTAGCACAACATAAAAGTTGATTCTTCTTACAGTAACTTAACAGGTTTTTTCTCTATTGTACTTTCTCTGATTCAGGGAAGAGGAAATAAATATGGCAAAGATTCTCGTGATATCTCCACATTACCCAAGAGGAAAGACTTTCATGAAATGCTGCCATTTCGTGCTTAAATGTAGGTAGATGTGTAGAAGGGAGGGGAGGGAGGTTATAGTCGAGCTTGCAGAGTTAGCAAGGAGCAATTAGACTGCATTTGTTCAAGCTTTGGTCATTTTGTCAGATAAGGCATCAATCCCCCTTATCCACTGACTTATCTCTTTTTTTTTAAAAAAAAAAATATGAATTTCAAGGATGTGGGTGTTAAGAAGATGGATGAAGCATTTTCTAGGGATAAGATGTGGATCTTTTGTCTGATCTCCCACAGTAATTCTTACAGAATAAAAATAATAATAAAAAAAACAGAATGAACTTTTTAGTCCCATCCAGTGTGCTGATTTTACTATCTCTATATAAAATGCAATGATGTAAGCATAAATATTGATTTTTCTTTTTCCTCGAAAAGAAAAGTTAATTATATTAACTTTATCTGTGGAATAATCTCTGCTTTCTCATAAATCTGGTTGTGACAGACCTCTCTGTTCACAGTTCAAAACATGTGTTAATGGTAAGTGTGCATTTTTTAGAAGACCTGTGGGATGCTTGCCCCCCAACCCCCCTTAACTCATTTCTTAATTTTTTATTATTTGGGTGATTATTTGGATGTGAGCCAAATTATAAATCTTCTAAAAATGGGGCTTCTCGTTTGTGCTCACACTCCTGTGCTGCAACTGTGGTGTTTCATGCAGAAGATGTCCCTACACTGCAGTAAACCATTCTAACTGATGAAAACATACCTTTGCTCTTTCTAATTTTTTGACTGTTGTTGTTTTCGTTGGAGTTTTTTGTTTGTTTTGTTTTGGTGGGTTTTTGTCTGTTGGTTTGGTTTTTTGTTTGTTTGGGGGTTTTTTTTGTATTGATGGTTTAACTGCTGTTACCAAGAAAGTGGCATCCGTGTTTTAGCAGGAGCACTGGCAGGCTGAGAAGCAACTGGAAGAGAGCAGAGCTTCACCTTTCTGTCCCTACATCTACACCAGCTTCAGTGACTGCACTGTAGCCTTATGTCAAGAATGAAAACACAAAACTTAGTGCTTCTGGATTTCTTTCTAGTTGGTAAAAAAATTTCCTGAAAAAATGCCATTTGCCTATATTAATAACTGATATTAGATAAACGTAGTTGTTGTAGTTTGCAACTCCTGCCCTTTGCCTCACAGCTCTCAAGGGGGGCTTCTTCCTCCTCCCTTTCTCCTCAGCAGCACCATCCAGACCCTTACACACTGGCATAATGTCCTTTGGTAGCAACCTTTCTACATAATCCCATGCCTAGGGAAGATTTGTGTACCTTCTTGAGACTGCTTGCTCCACTACTGAGGTCATAAATAATATCTTGGCCTTTGCTGGCTTAAAGAAGGGTCTTATTAGCTTAGATTAGAATCTGATCTTAACGTGGAGAAAAATAAAATAAAATAAAACTGAAACAAAAGCCAAACAAAAACACAAACCCACAATGTAGAAATTCATCAATCCCCTTTAACAGATAAACAGCTCAGAGAATGTCTGCAGCAAGTATCTCTGATAACCTGGCAAACTACTCCCTTCTCTTAGGAATCTCAGATGCCATTAGAGTATAAGGTTCAAATGTTGGGAATGGGGTGAGGATGCAAGAAGGAGTTTTATGCTATCTGCTTACAGTGCAATCATTCTTTATCATCTCCTGTGAGAATCACACTCTGCTTTTAATATGCCAGTAAGTGATTCCTTCTCACTTGAGATCTAAAGGCATGGCAAGAAGTACTTAAAACATAAGGGCAAATAACAGGAGAAGTGAGAATAGAGTAACAAAATAATGGAAGAGCATATCCACCGGTTTGGATGTCTGAAGGAAAGGTTTTGGTTATCAAGCCTGGCATCCTGCCTGGTGCGTATCTTAGAATTTGCCCAGTAGTTCTGGAAAGGGCCTATGCTTCACAAGTTGTGGTCACATTTTTCTTTTCTGAAAGTATGCAGACTCCATTAAAAGAAGCAAAGCAACAGACAATATGTCACAATTAAACTGTTCCAAGGACTAATTAATCTAAGTGTCTAAAAAGTGCATTTATTTCCGATTTGAGCTCTTTTTGCTGTCCAGCCTTCAGATACTGCTCTATCTTTACTGGAAGGTTAGAGATTCATTAGGAAAAGAGAAAGAGAAGATAACAGTAGATATAGGGATAAAAACTATGCTATTTGGAAAATGCTAATATAAACTGGTAATCTTTGAAATTCAGATAAAAGGCTAGATTTTTTTTATGTTTTCCAGTAAAAATATTTAAGAGTATTATTGTTTTCATTTCAAAATGATCCAATACAGCCCTCAGGAAGATCCTGTTTATATTGAAAGAACTTTAATCCCATAAAAAAACTTCAGATTAGTAGTGGCATCAGAAACAGACTTAGCCCGTCTCTCTAGGGCCAAGCAACGGGTAGGAAATTTCAGATGGAGCCAGGATTGCAAAATACTTTATTTCTTGCAGTTCTGTAAAGTATCTTAGTGAATTACACATGTTGTTAGCTTTCATTTTCCCCTGAACTTCCAAGAGAAAATACAATTTTACAATAAATTATCTAAATTCATCAATAATACCTGTTCAGTATGCTACAAGGTTCAAAATGTAGGTGACCTTGTGAGATTCTGAACATAAAGGAAAAATATAAAGAATCATGAATGCTAACCATATTTACAGCAAATTTTTGTGAAAATACATACTTATATTACTATGTACATAAACCCATCAAGAATCACATAATTTCTATGCACATACCTTTGCTATCATTCAGATAGGGCTGTAGTACTTCCAAATATCAAAATTAACCAGAAGTGAAAGGAAAGGAGATTGTCAATAACAGCATACAATTTAAAACTGAAAACTATGCTACGGAAAATGCTGGGATTTGAGCTACTAATCTTCAGATTAACCCCTATGGCTCACTCGGGAGCTGGTTGTATGAAATACAAACAGCTATTACATCAGCTTTTACAAGTGCAGATGAAGCTCATGGTGGTCAAACTAAAAGCAACACACTTCAGAAATACGTAGGATTTTTTTTTTTCCTGAGGATGCAGGACAGCAGATAAAATATCAGTGTTCTGTACACAGCTTTAAAGATTAACAAATCTTGTGGTTTTTTACATGTAGCTTCAGATCATGGCACACCAGACAAGCTCGTTATTTTTGAGTACATTCTTCAACACTAAAAGGAGTACCTATCCCTTTGAATTGCAATTATATATAATAAATGAAAATTAGCACGTTAAATATGGGTAATGTGTATTACCTATAGAAAATTATTATGATCCCTGTAATTACTGGGACCATAATTTATTAATATTTATTAAAATATTAAATGACCATTGCTTAACAGGCTCTACAAAAAACACAGACGAGGTAGTCTTGAGATTTATGATTATTGTATTAAAAGAAATTAATGTAATTTTTCTTCCTTTAAAATTCACCATCTTTTATTTCCCAAAAATTCAAGTGGATTAGGTAATAAACAAATTACCTGATTATCAATAAATTACAAGAATTCTATAAATTTATTTTTAAGAAATGAATGTATTTTACAGTCATTGGCTTCTATTATAAAAATCTTATGAAAAATGCAATTACTTGTTGCTTCATTTGTGGATTAGATTATAGCTGGGGCACTTAGTATTTTTGACAAGATAAAAATTTACTTTCCTGTATTTAGTAAATCTGGATATAGTCTGGATAACTTCAGTAATATAATTAGTATATTATTAGTAATATAATTAGTAAATTTTTGGTAAAAAAAATAAATCTACTGGGATTTTCTTATAGATATTTTACACACAACAATGTAATTATTATTATTTGGCATTAAGCACAGAGACTCCCCAAAGGATTAACTCAGAATTATTGATTTAAAGAATGGAGGTGGAGAGTGAAAAAGAGTTCTTGGGAACAATATTTCTACATATGACATTAGATAAAAAACAACAAAAAAAAGCTCAATTTCTTGAAAGCAGCTCTTATTTAACAATTTGAGGAGAAATTCTGGAAGTCAGACAATGAAGACCCTACTTTCAGAAGTCAGATTTCCTTGTCCTTCAGCCCGTTACTAGGAACTTAACCCTGTAACCTCTGACACGAGTGGTTTAAGCAACCATATTTCTTCAATGGCACAGAGTCCATAACCTCAGCCAGCGGCCTCAGTCACTGAGGAGAGTGTCTCTGCTGCCATCATGTTCTGCAGCAGAGCACTCTAGTGTGGTGCACACAGGGTTCCCAAACTGGGACAACTTCAGGGGGAACTGAGAGAGATGCCAGGAGCCCACAGCTCACATGATGGCAGCTGTCAGGACCTGGGCAAGGCCAGGAACAATGATGGTCAAGCTCCCATACATGTAACAGAAGTCCCTGGGGAGTGCTAGTGCCCAGAAGCATCACCAGCAGGGTGGACAGACAGGTTGGGGCACGTCAACAGGACATGGTGTGGCAGTTTAGGCGGCAGTTGGTGCAGAAGAGGTGCAAGAAGGTCACTGAAGCCCTGGCAGCTCATCAGGAAGCAGCAGTATCTCCCAGGCAGAAAGCCAAGGCCTTAGTCAGCTCTGCACCCACCATGACTGACACTGCTGCCCAGAGAGAGCTCCGTGGGGACACACTGCCAGCCCAGTGCCAACTGCAGGCTGTGCCCAGCTCTGATGCCAGTACGGACAGCAGCAGTGAGCACCCCTGTGGTGCTCACCCCTGTGTGCCCAGATAGAGGAACTCTACTCAATGCCAAAGCTACAGGAGGTCAGTAGGCTGAGGAGTGTTCAGGGAGTGTGAGAAACAGTCTCTCGGAATTGTGCACTGCCTTCCCTGGCAAGGGCCTGACAGTCTGACAGGATGCATGATAAGGAGCATTCCCTGTCCTTTTTCTGCATGGATGAAGACAGCAACATAAGGGATCATGGGCAATAGTGCCAAGTGCCTGCCCAGGGCAGCAGGCGCATCTCTGAGACTCCACTCCCCACCTCCCCAGGTGCCCTGGCATAACAGGCAGGAGGGGCTGCAAGTGGAACTCAACCATGATGAGGACGATGGTTCATGTAGTCTGCAGGTGTTGCCAAGGTTAAGTTGCCCTATGACCCACTTCAGAACTTCTTCAATAAAGAAGGAATGATGGGTCACTGTCATGGAAGACTCTCCAGAGGGGAACAAAAGGATCAATATGTAGTCTGGACCTACTGCTTAGGGTAGGCGGATGCCTCCCTGGTGTAAGGGTTAAAGATGCGAAGGGAAAACTTCCTACCCTGGAACAGCCTTTAGGTTAACAGCCATTATGGATTTTTCAGATCGATGGAGACGAAGTGGCAACAAGAATTCTGAGGACAATCAAGAGAGACTTCAGGTCTTTGAGAAAACTGGTTAAGGGACCAGAACCACAAGTGTGGTCAACAAAATTTCTCCTCTATCCTCCCAGTTGCACAGACAATGAAGTTAGAAACAGACAGAGCCAGCAGTCTAATATCTGTCTAGTGTCATTGGCAGAATTTTGGCTTTTTTGATCACAGGATGGTTTACATGACACCAAGCCTGCCTGACAACAGAAGGAGTGCACCTGTCTCTAAAGGGGAAAGGCACAGGAACTAGCAGGGCTCATTGAGAGAGCTTGAAACTAGATTTTAAGGGGGAAGAGGATAAAATCAGAATCTCTGGACATAAGCCTGGGGGTGGCATGCCAATGTTTGAGGGGTGGTTGTCTGTTGTCTCAGTAAATGTAGGGGATGGAAATCCATGCAGATGCAAGGATGAAAGGGTTATTGATGTGCTAGAAACCACAGAAGTGCCTTGAGAACAGTCATTCAGGAATTAGAGTTTTTTCTCTTGAAAAAGGCAGTGGGATCAGTAACCCAGCTGAAGTGCATTTACACCAATCCACACAGCATGGGAAACACACGCTATGAACTGGAAGCCATTGTGCAGCAGGAAAACTATGACATAGTTGTCATCATGGAGTCAGGGTGGGATGACTCACACAACTGGAATGATGCAATGGATGGCTATAAACCCTTGACAAGGGACAGGCAAGGAAAGGTAGGTGGTGGGATAGCCAGATATGTTACAGAGTGTTTTCATTGTCTAGAGCATAATGATGGTGACAACAGGGTTGAGTGTTTATTGGTAAGAATCAGGGGGAAGGCCAACAAGTTAGGTATGCTGGTGGAAGTCTATTATAGACCTCCCAACCAGGGTGAAAACGCAGATGAAATATTCTACAAATAGCAGGAAGAAGTCTCACAATCACTTGTGCTTGTTCTCATGGGAGACTTCAACTGGATCAATGGGCCAAGACCCATTGTATAAGGTTCAACAAGGCAAAGTGCCAGGTCCTAAACTTGGGTCACAACACCCCCATGCAACACTATAGGTTTGGGGAAGAATGTCTGGAAAACTGCCTGGTGGAAAATGACCTGGGGATGTTGGCTGACAGCTGGCTGAACATGAGCCGTCAGTGTGCCCAGGTGGCATCCTGGCTGGTATCAGAAATGGTGTGGCCAGCAGGACTAGGGCAGTGATTGTACTATGCTCAGCGCTGATGAGGCCGCACCTTGATTCCTGGGTTTAGTTTTGGACCTCTCACTACATGGAGGATGTTGAGGTGCAGCAGCAGGTCCAGAGAAGGGCAACAAAGCTGGTGAAGGGTTAATGAGAAGCTGCTGAGGGAGCTGGGGGTGTTTAGCCTGGAGAAAAGGAGCCTGAGGGGAGACCTTATTGCTCTCTATAACTACCCAAAACGCAGTTATAGTGAGGTGAGGGTTGGTTTCTTCTCCCATGTAAAAAGTGGTACGACAAGAAGAAATGGCCTCCAATTGCACCAGGGGAGATTCAGATTGTATGTTTGGAAAAGGAAAGAGTTGCCAAGCACTGGAACAGGCTGTTCAGGGAAGTGGTGGAGTCACTATCCCTGGAAGTACTTAAAACACGTGTCGATGTATCACTGAGGGACATGGTTTAGTGATGGACTTGGCAGTGTTGGGTTAATGATTGGCAGTGTTGGACTCAATGATTTTAAAGGTCTTTTCCAAGCTAAACGATCCTATGATTCTAATGTGAGACTGAATAACTTGTTAAAATGGAAATTAAGGCTTATTCCATGCAGTCTTGCTCAGTGGTCTTTGTTTGCTTTTCTAATGAATACCTATGAGGTCAGAACATGCCATTTTTGGCTGACCTTGCCCTATTAGGTTACACAGGTGTGTAAAAGATAGTCACTAGCACACCCAGGATTAGGGATGCTTACTGAAACTCCTGATTACTTGCTTGACTCACATGGAAAAGCAGTCTGTATTTTTTCTGATTAAAGCATCAGGAAATTCCACTTCAGTGGTGTGTAAAATTTTTATAAACTCTATTCTGAAACAACATTATCATTATGGTAGTCAGACTGTAAAAGATTGGCTTAAATGTGTTCAGCTGTATTTCTCTTTTTTTTCTTTCCTTCTAAATATCTTCATACAATTGTCTTTCTTATTCTATATTTTTATCTAGCTTTTTGCTTTACAAATATGCCTTTGTATACACGTGTAAACATGCTCCAACACCCCCAGAATCCTTTCTATGCACATGAAGTACAGATTATTAATTAATATGCCCACTAGGATTTTGGCAAAATGAGTACCACTGCATTTAAAATTGTTCCTTTAAATTGTATTATTAAGGTTAACATTACATCATTTAATGAAGGAGCAAAGTTATTTTGTTTTTCAGAGCAAATTTCAAAATTATTCAATATACTGCATATTTACAAGGGAACAAAAAAAAGGCAGCCTGGCTTTGGAATATGAATGTAATCTCTACACAGACCCAACTGTTTCTTGTTTATTACAAAGGAGTAAATAATCCATTGATCTGGCAGCAGGGCACCTGCCTTACCAACCGACTCTGTATCAGTGGTCCCTGAACCCTCATTATTTTTCCTCAATTAAAGTTCATGGTCTCCTAAAGTCTGCGCTGAGCAGATGTACAACTGGTACAACTGCTCAACACAGAAGAATCACAAATTTAGAAAACTACTGCCATTTCATAAACGCTAGAAGTGCATCATTTGTTGTGGTGAAGAAACATTATAAACAATATGTCTCTTTTATAGTCTGCTAAGCCCTCACACTACAGAAAAGAATATTAAAGTTCAAAAACTGACACATAAGCAGTGCATTATGAATACTGTAATGTGTTTTTTTATGATTCAAGTAACGGTTACTGAAATGAAAAAATAAACCCCTCTGAGGGGTATAATATAAAAAATGTGACTTATATTTACTTAGACAAAATTGATATATGAGCAAAATCAAACCGGAATCAATGATCTAAAGAGAAATTCAAAATATAAGAACTGATAAATCACTGAAAGCAGAATTAAAGTTATGTTTGCTGTATTATCACTTTAGTTCTTCATAATTGCTTCTTTTGCAGGAATAGGGAAGTCCAGAGAAATAATCAGAAGGACAATACTACTTGCAATTACAATGCAGCAAGACTCTATCTGCAAACATTAACTGAAGGGTACACATTTCACAAGAAGCAGCCTTTTAACTCAAGGTTTAAATATCATAACATATGAAAAGAGACCACATCACATATGTATTCCCTACAGCATGTAGTCTTATATGCTGGAAAGAAAATCTTCTCTTGGTAAGGCATAGGCAGATGCTCATTTCCAGCACCAATCGGTTTAAAACCCACATTTGGGGGGGACAGTTAAAGTTCATATGTAGCATTTGTCAGTCTGTCTCCAGCACGATTGCAGCACAGCTCTGCTGCCACAGTATGTGCTGGATTGAGAGCAGCAGATTGTGAGTCTATAGGTCAGAGTATGTGCTTGAAGCATCAATAGCTACACCTGTCATTTTGGGTGTTTTTGGGAAGAATATATTATTGTTAACACTGCAAATGCTTTAGCCACAATCTGACTTTGAGACTGGGCATGAATTTGGAAACTGTTAGTTAAAATATTACCATTGATGATGAGGTGGGGGTGTTTCCTCTAATGATATACTTTATTATTTGCCATTAAGGTGATGTATATAAGCCTGCTTGTCCTTGGAGCTTGGCTTACTGGCCTAGGTTCTCCTGTGAGACTGTAACCCAGTGTTTGTAAAACAAAAAATCCAGAAAAAGGAATTGAGAAGGGAGGGAATTATTAAGGAACTCATTATTCAACCAAAATAACAGAAGATATTACTGGCTGCAATCTTATTAGTGGAGGTCATTTTCTCCTTTTGACTTTCACAACTGTTTTACTTCTCCTGACCTGTTTTTACAAACATTTTGCAAAAAACTCCTTAATCTAAAGAAATCTCCACCCCGTAGCTCACTTATGCTGAACCAATGATTCGATCATTATAGTGTTTGGTGAGCATGTGAGTGCCTTTAGACAAAAGGTAATGTTGGTATTTTAAGTGACTCAGAAATTAACAAAGGTAAGTAGTGCTGTACAGTGGTGGATCAGCTACTGTGAAAAGGGCTTTTCTTGAATTTAATGCCAACCGGACATCACACATTTGCATGCAAAGCTTCGCATATTTTATTTCACAGAACGAGTGGCAAAATTGCCAGGCAGTTCCAGTCCTGCACTAGAAAGAATAAAAGTAACCATGAAATATGAATTTTTTATTTAGACAGTACAGGATGTGCTTCTGCATACCAGGATATTCAGTGAGTGATAGTGTAACTTGCAAACAAATAAATAAATTTCTTCCGAAACATAAAAGACCATGCTAAAACATAAGTACTTTCTTGCCTCAAATAGATTTGTGTACATACATGATATGATCATGAACTATACAGAAAAAAAACCAGAGGATTAGGAGGCAGTCTTCATTAGACAGCAGAAGCTGAAGGCTTCCTTGATGCATTGATATCAGGTATGATTCTAAAAGGAAACAGGAATCAAACACCACCAACATTATTAAGCTCTGACATTGGTGCAGTTACAGTCTGCAAGGTAATTCTCGTGGCTCATCCTGCCTGTCAGAGAGCTGCTGTGTCCCACTGCATTTCTCCATCCTTATCCACCTCCCAGAGGAGGGGTGATGATACCAACATAGCCTCTTTGCTGGAAGCAGGCCATATTTCCCTTGCCTCTGCAAAACTGCTGGTGGTGCCAGTGTAAACAGCGCTGCTGCCTCCTGGGAGGCACGCTGCACTGGAGCCGGACCTCGTATCACTGGCTTGGGCGAGAGAACCAGGGGTCTCAGTACTGCAAACTCTGCTCTGATGTGTAGCCCTTCTTTACCAGATGGTGAAATCCTCAGGGACAGACTTCAGCTTTCTACCAAACTTGGATAAACTCAAAAGCAATGAACTTATCAAGGAAAAATAAATCCAGTGTGCTCCTTTCAAAAACAAAAACCCTTTCATTGACTTCCTGTCTGAAAATATTACCGTTATCATACCCTGTAGTACCCAGACAATTTTGGAGACATGGGACTGGGTGAGGATCAAAAGTTGGACACATCCACACAGCTCTTGGGCTCTGCAGGAGTGGGTGCTGCCACACCTGCTCTTTTGCTAGCAGAAAGTAAAAATCCAACACCTCCTGAAGTAGAGTAAGGAGTAGAGACAATGAATAAAAAAAAGAATTTATACCTTTTCTGCAACTTCTTCTACCTTTCTCAGGAAGAACACAGAAGAATCAATTGTTCTGCAAATCAGTCCTTACACTTGCAGATGTGGAAAGAAGCCGTGATTATTGCAGAGCAGAACTTAGCTGTTCCTGGAAAGCATCAAGTCCTAACAATGTGCTCCAAAAAGCTCACAGACACTTAAATATTAATACAGACTTTCTCTCCACTGTCTCTTTGCTTCAAATATAAACTTTGTGGAACTGGCCTAAGATCTCCATGCTAATAGAGCCCTTCTTTGAACATTTTGCATTATTAACACATTAACACATTCTACACTCAGTTCTTTCACAGGAATGCCTCTAGAAACTCAGCTTTGACTGTTTTAGGTTTTTCCATCACCTACAGTATCCTTTTCTTTAAAATGTACTGCAGTATCTCTGGGCTGGAAATATGGTGCTTTTGAAACTATCCCCAAATGTTACCATAGTGACAAGTTATACCCTCTCTTGAGGGTATTGTCTCACAAACCTTTGGGCCAACTCTTCTTTGCATGTGTAACAAGACAGCAATAGATGTTGTAAAAATAATATACTTTATTATTTGTATTTATTTTTTATATTTATTATTTATATTTAAATATAGTTCTCATTTTTAAGACTATTTCTTTTAGCATGTGCAAAAATTTAGTATACTGTATATCATTTTAAATGTATCAAATGGCTTTGACATTGAAAAGATTCAGTTTTGAAATGTGCTGACGTCCAGACTCAAATTTAGCTTCACCTGACACAAACTATTATTAAGGTTAATAATTTGAAAAAAATATTTAGATGCAAGTTCTCAAGGATCGTGTCTCATTTTGGTGTCAAGTGAAAGAAACCAACAGATGCTAGATCCTATCTGAAAAATTACAGAAATGGTGGGGAATGCTAACTCATAGGTCTCATATACTTCCTGTGCTGTCTGGTCTATCACTGGAAAACTTCTTTCAAATCCTGTCCTAAATTTGAGTGATGGCAGGTCAGGTATGGTCCTTGATGAGGTGCAGAGTTTGCTCTGATTACCTCACTAATTACTTTCTAATATTATTAAACTTTTTACATGCAGTAATTTCTCTCCTGATTGATCCACAAAGCTCAGGTCAAAGGCCATCTAATTATAAAAAGTTGCAGATCCATCTTCTTCATTTGAAAATACTTCTTGGTCAAAAGCTGAAGCAAAGTTCATGATCACATTGCAGCTCTCAGAGCATTCTAAATCACTTAAAAGCAAAATATGGCTAAATAATTTATTTGCTGATAAAACAGCAGGACGAAATCTTTCCCTTACTGCAAACAAAACATGTTCCATTTTTTTGGAGGCCTTGGTTATAAATATAATATGAGCATAGAAATTATTTCAGTTATGCTTTAATAGTGGTTAGTATATCAAGATTGCATATTAAAGTATACATTGACATTCTAAATCTTAGCATAATATTTAATCAAGCAAACTACTACTTTGATCTCCATATTTCTGAGTAGGGTCCAAAGTCTGTTCTACCTTTAGTAAAACCGTCACAGAGCTGAACCATTTAGTTCCTCAAACTGTGTAGTATATACAGTGAGCAAAATGATTGATGATGATGATGATTGGCCAGACTTCGCGAACGAAGATCTGTGGAAGGTCTTTGTACGCCTTCCAGCCTGCGCATTGGATTTATTTTAGGTGGGACACAGTGTGCGCAGAACTGAGCCCACCCTTTAATCCTAAGGTTCGTCTGCCGGGGCCAAGCGAGCTTGGACAGTGGCAGCGAGGTCCTCAGGACGTAGGTGGATTGCCTTACAGGGCTAACGGGCTCCACCTGCCCAGGGAGTTTCCCCGACCGGGAATCGAACCCGGGCCTCGGCAGTTACAGTGCCGTGTCCTTAACCACTAGACCACCAGGGGCTCCCGCACAGTGAGCAAAATACATTGGAAACAAAAAATAGGGAACAAATTCAAGTTAAATGAATTACGGATCATGTTTTTCTTCTATCTTGCAATGTTGGTTAGCTGAAGAACTTGTTGCAGATCTGTTAGAGGCTACTGGCCCAGCAGAAACACAGGCTGCCATCCTGCCAGCCTGAATTCAGCCTACATGAACTGCTTGCCTTTAAGACATCAATGTTTTATTCTTGTACATTAAAAAATAATATTTCTAGATGGATTATTAATAGTGATGCACCAAAATGCAGCTGTATGTAACAATTGGGCCCAATTGTGTTAACATAAATGTTAGCATAGGTGGATGAACTTTAGTTAACCCTGTAAGATAAGGGTGTATCTCAGCTGTAAGAATAGAGGAGTAACTTCAGTGTAACTGTGTAACAGTGTAAGCTGTTAATCACTGTTAAAGACAGATGAACCAGTGAATAGAAAGGGATATTTATATAATCCTGGGATGGTTTGGGTTGGAAGGGACCTTAAAGATCCAACCCTGTTGCCATAGGCAGGAACACCTTCCATTATACCACAACTGCTCAAAGCCCCACCCAACCTGGCCATGGGCACTTCCAAGGATGGGGCATCCACAACTTCTCTGGGCAACCAGTTTCAGTGTTTTACCACTCTCACAGTAAAGAATTTCTTCCTAATATCTAAACCTTTCAGTGTAAAGCCATTACCCTTTGTCTTATCACTACAGGCCCTTGCAAAAAGTCCCTTTCCAGCTCTCTTGTAAGTCCCCTTTAGGTACTGGAAGGCTGCTCTAAGGTCTCAACTGAGCCTTTTTTTCTCCAAACTGAACTGCCCCAGCACTCTCAGACTGTTTTACAGAAGAGGGGTTCCTGCCCTCTGATCATAGCCTTCCTCTGGACCTGCTCTAACAGGTCCATGTCCTTCTTATGACAGGGGCCCCTGAGCTGGATGTGTGGTCTTATAAGACTAGAAGGGGCAGAATCACTTCCTTTCACCTGCTGGCCACGCTGCTTTTGACGCAACCCAGGATGTGACTGGCTTTCCGGGCTGCAAGTCCACATTGACAGGTTATGTCAAACTTCTCATCCACCAACACCCCCAAGTCCTTCTCCTCAGGGCTGTTTTTTATTCTCTACATACCCTATAACTGAGGGTATCCTCTGGGGACAGATCCCTGGGGAGTCCTCAGCTTTTGGACACTGTTGTCTCTCTCCGTGGAACAAGTAAATTGGCATAATTTGTAAAAGTGCATATATCTGTCATTAAAAGTGTTTTGCTGGTATCCAGGTCCATTTAGCCTCCACAATCATTTGGTCTTGAACTGCGACCCGATGTGGGTAAGTCAGACCTCTCGCAATCAGCTCTTTACCTTACGTGTATTTAACCTAGCACTAAAAATATAATCTCCATGTTTTCAGTAATCTATTTCAGTAACTGAAATTAATATGAAAATTGACAGGTAAGACATATGAAAACTAAATTAATACATTTTAAGAGAAATGCATTTTAAAAAAAAGCCTCAGTTTTTAAACCAGTTTGTGACTGGGCAATGATAATGTATGATGTGAGGCACAAGAATTTATAGGAAATCACTTTCTTTTCACTAACATTACCACACTAATATATTTAACATAGACATTTACATGCTTTGCATTTTAAGTGCCTCTGAAATTCAAGCACCAAGCCTGCACATTTCAGCAGCACCATCAGATGTAATGAGTTATGGTACTATCGGCATGTTGATAAGCTATAGCCCAAAGAAGAACAAGAAGGAAGTATAAAAAATATGGCCAGAGGATGGGATAAAATTATCAGCGAGTGTGTTTTCCTGTTTGGTTTTAATCTACATTTAATTAAATTCTTATCTTCTGTGTACTTATGGTCGCATTTGAATGGCGAGACTGCATTCATTATGAATGGTAAAACTTAACTCGGAGAACATTTCATGTGGCTTCTTTAAAAAAAAGGAAAAGGAAAAATATTGTCTTTATTCTTTAGACTTAGGTCTTTTAAAAAAAGGGTTAAGTTACTTTAGGCTCAAATGCTGTTCTGCACTTAACCTTTAGGTTAACTGATTTCTAAAGTTGTTCTTTAATAATTCTAAAAAAATACATAATTTGGAAATGCATCAAAATTTTGGTTCAATGAAATCAGGAAGGGGGGGGGGTAACGAAACACACCAAAGTATTTTCTTCATTCTTCAAAACAGGCAATGATAAGAGAAAGTTTCCACTAGTAACAACAAAGATGTGTTTTAGGCTGAATTCAGAATTACTTATAACTATCAATTTCTCTGAAATTAATAAGATCTTAAAAAAGTCTTAACATTGATTTTTGAGAGTCTTAGTTTGTCTTATTGGGTTTTTTTTCTATTTTCCAGATCACTGGTCTGGCCATGCAGTCCTCCTTGGGCAAAACTCAGCTTTAATCTTGTGTAAATAAGAAGGGCAGAATTGGGTACTTTGTTTTACTTACTAGTTTCAAAGGTATTTTGGGGGGCAGAGGACAAGTGAGATTGGAAATGACACTACCAGCACAAAAATAGTATCTAGGCTAAATTATTAAAAGATATAACAAAGTGAAACAAAATGGGAAGCTTTCTGCATGTCCTTATCAGTCAGTACAGCAACTACTACACCATATATATTTTTAAAACGTTCCATTTAGCTATCGTTTTCCAAGAGATGCTATCTTGGAATGCAAAATCATATGACACTGTGCCAGAAATATCCCTGTGACTTTTATATTGCGTACATTTATTTTCTTTCTTTGAACGGCCTATCCCCAAGACACTTTAAGGATATCCGAGAGGTACAATGCATTCATACAAACCAAAACCCTACCAAAACGAAACCTCCTCAAATTAAACATATTCCTGCAGTACTGAATACTCATTTTCCTGAGCTAACCTCCTCAGAAGCCCTTGAAAACTGATCAGCTTTGAAGTGTGGGTTGATAATTAACAAATATCGGGAGCTACTGCAGGTAGAACGTTTCAGGGTCAAAAGTCCTACTAGGAAAATGAAAACATTGGCACCAGAAAGTAATTGTTTTCTTGCTCATTTGGCTATTGATTTTCAACTCCTTCTTCCCCTAGAAGTTTGGATTTTACACACCTTTCCTTCATTCTTTCCCCATTCTTCAAGTATTATACTACTACTAGATAAGGGAAAAAGAGAAAAGGCAGGAAGGAAAGGGAAAGCATGGGAAAAATTTTAAAAGCATAACCTGTATAAATTATGTTCAATGCCTTTTTAGAGCCCATTGGAACTAAGCTGTGCTGTTAACGGTGAATTTTGCTTGATAAAAGGCCAGCTGAGCTCTGAATCAGCTGACAGTTCCACAGCCTTATGCTGCAGTTCTACATACAACATACTTCCATGCTGTAATTTTTCAGGTTTAGAAGCAGCAGTAACTCTAGCAAAGTTGGCATCCAAAAGAAAATGTTTCAATCGTTTCACTAGGCAAACATAATAAAGCAAAAAAAAAAAGCTCCCTCACTACAGCATCTACCATTAAGCTTTCATAAAGATTCTGAGGCTGATAACTGAGTCATGTATCTTTTGTCATCACTGGAGGGGCTGGGAGAAAAGTAATTGTCATTTCTTCCACTTGTATCCAACCGTGGATCAATGTTACCAGAATTTGTCGTCTTTAAATGTTTGCCAGCTAATTCACTACTAAACCACAATTTAAGCTGAAGTAAATCACTTCACAGCATCTGTCGGATCAGTTTGGAGAGACAACACAGTCCTGGCTTAATCCTTTAAATAGTGAGATATGTAACTATTGCACTGAAAGAAAGGAAGGTGGCTGTCCCACATTTCCTCTTCTTACTCAGATCTGAGGTAAACTGAATCACACTCTCAAACACCTGTCTCCGCAACGGGATTATCAACAGAGTCAGGCTGACACTGATCCCAATTTAAGTGCCTCATATACATGCCTAAAATTAGGGGGAATCTGGACTGCAGAGCATGGTACAGTTGTCATTCAGGGGAGATCAACACTTTTCCCCACTGTCTGTTCAGATGGCATTGTGTCCTTCTGCAGGGGAGAGGTGGAGCAGTTTAGGAGACACTGCAAAATAAGTAGAGGAAAAATATCCTTCCATAGAAGAATAAGTCAATTATTGCTCTTGGATTTAGGAATCATATTAGTGTGGTCACTTTCCTATGCATTTCATGTAATTTCCAAGAAACCCTTGTGGTATGGCACGAGAGCTCTGCAAAGATGCGCTGCCAAAACTTCATTTGCCTGTAAATCTGTTTTATTGGTATTAGCTGTGTTAGGATAAAAATACCAACTCAGCTTGGAAAAAAAAAAAGGTATATATAGCAGGCTAATCAATTGCATAACTTTTCTAAAAATGTCTTCAGCATGATGACATTAGGCAACTGTGAACCTGTTAGCTTCCAGCTCTGCTGTCAGTGGTATGATATAATGAATGCCAGCATGGTGTTCCAGTCAGCTACTGCCACCTGCTCCACTTTGGAAAAAGAAGTCTCTTTTTTTGGCAGCCATCAGATGTCATAACCAGTGCCCACTGGCAAGAACAATGACTTTTCACCATGGTTTCCTTCCCTTAAGAAAGTCTTTAAAAGGGACCTAATAGCAAAGGTCTACAAGAGCTGTGGTGCAGGGACACAGGACCCCAAGTGGGACAGGCACAGTAGTAGCCTCTGGACACAAAGGTGCCCAGGTGAAGATTGATTCAGACAAAGGTCCGTCTATTTTACTGCTTACAAAGGACTGTGACTCTGGCTCTGAGTGGGTCTCCAGTAAATTGCAGATTGCTCTAGGCGGAGAAGCAACTCCATTTTGCATGAGTTCAGTGTCTGTATGGGGGTTCTGTATGTACTTCTGTATCTATGCATCATAGCACTGTGTCCCTTGACTCACCCAGGTGAAACCATCACAGAAAACTGGAGCATGAAGGGACCTGTCTTCATCTCTGACACTGCCCTGTAGCACAGGCACTACACAAGGGCAGAGGCATGGGCCTGAGGGCAGGGAAAAAAGCATAACCTTATTTCTCTATTCCCCAATTTGCTGACTAGACTTCAATGACTGGTAGGATTCATACTTTGTCTTCTTAGCCCTTAGATGCAGAGAAACTGAATTTACTCAACTGAGAGGGTTATCTGTTGATTAATGAAAGTCCAGTGTGATGGAATATCATCCTAATCACACTGCACACTGACCAAATACTGCTATAAATGAAGGGGAAAGAGCATTTGCTTTCTTAATGGCTACAGCAACTGGGCTTTAGATTGGCAATTTTAGCAGTATTATGCTAAACTAACACATACGCACCTACCATAAGCCTAATGCGTTGGTTTTAATAGGTAATGCAGGCATTAAATGCTGCTCTATATTGGGACAAGCCTGTTGTATTTATGTATTTCTAATGTGCACAAGTATTTACATGAACTGCATTTTTACTTTACAGGGGTTTTTACTGGACTAAGAGGCACAGATTTAATACAGCATACCTCTGAGTGTATGCATGGAGAAAAACAAAAAGAGAGAAATTATACTATTCACATTGCTTGAGAACAAAAGCATGACTGTAATTCATGAAAAGTGAAGCCGTGAGTTATGAAAAACCTGCCCTCACAAGTCAACAGTGATGATAAAGTATACAAACCCAGACACATACGACATTCCACAATTTCTTTGTAAACTCTAAGGCTACAATTTGTTTTGACGCAAGCCTTGCTTTCCATAGCCAAAAAATCCAACTTTCTGTTGTATTAAAGTAAAATAGAAACAACTATTGCACCACTTATTTTAATTTTATCTAGTTTCAAGTGATTGCAAAACCATGACAGAAGCTGCTCTATGGAGATCAACAATCCCTTTAGAATAGACTGACATTAAGGCTGTTTTTTAAATTTCAAATTTCTGTATTTCCCAGGCATTTGGGTGAGGGGAGAAATGTTCTTTGAATTATAAGGCTGATAATTTTTCTCTGTTTATGACTCTCATAACACAAATGTTTTAAAATACTCAGACACAAACCAGTTCCACGTGTCTACTGAGACTCGGTGAAATCAACCACTCACAAAATCCCATGATGGTCCTCTTCCTACCACTTCTCACATTTGCTGACTTATTCAGCACTGTCACCATTTTAGCACATCTGATTATGACTCTTTCTAATAGGAATCATCAACCTGGAATCAAGCTGACAAGGTTTTGTGAGGCTGTCTTTTTCATTGCTAAGAATTCATTTTGTTCACAGATCTTTATGTTTTTTAATTTAAAAAGCATTAACGAACACATCTGAATGGTTTATGTATATGCACTAAAGCATGTGAGTTATTTTTTACAATTGTTAGCCTCCTGCTTAGTATCTAGAACATAAATAAAAGTTGCCTTTTTTAACTTTGAGCTAATTTATCTATAAAGGACAGATCCTGCTTTTCTCTCCAGTCACAAGTCTCGCTGTGTTAAATTTCTGTGTCCAAGCGAGGCTTGCTCAGCTGTCAGAAATGCCAAACTGCAATGAACCACAGTGCTGGCTTAACTCTTCCACAGATGCACACTGACACACTGAATATTGGCAAGTCATTCACATCACAAATTTTACTACAAAAAAATGCTTTTCTTAAAGAAAAATAAAAAGGGAAGGAAAAAAAAAATCTATGCCAATAGTACTTGTAAAAGGTCTATAAATTTATTTGCTTCTGTTCTCCCTTGGTGGCTGAGGCCAGTTAATCTCCTGCCAGGCCTCCAGGAATGCACAGTCCCTGGGCACAGAGCCACCAGCCCATCGGCATCCCACACAGCGCCGAACACTGCAGTGGATCTGTCTCATCAGCAACACGACCTGCTGTAACCAGAACAAATTCATCAACTTCTATGCTGTATATGGGCTTCTCATACATTTCTGGCTGAAGTTTAATGTCTCCCCCTGTTTATTCAAGGAGCTCAAAACCTGAGTCCAGGACATCTGAAAATCACTTGGGTTTTACCCTGAAGACTGAAGTCAACTCCACTCCCCAGGAGCGAATTAAACCTTTCCTGTAGGCAAATCTGAGGACACATCATACTCCCACAGGTGAACTGGGTGACCAGCATCTTTCCACACCTTGCCCCAAGCAGAGGCTGAGCTGCAGTAAAATATGGGGCACTATTTACATTTTGTACTCTCTTCCCAAACAAAACCCATATTGAAACTACAACTGCAGAAATACTAGGAAGAAAACAGCAAAAATTAAGTAAACAAGCAGATACTACTCATATTAGTGAACATGTTACTGGAAAGCATTGGAGAGCCACATGTGAAGGGTCTAACATCAAACTGGGGGTCCAAGCTGCATAACGCAATTGTTCCTTCCCTCCATTTTCTGCCAGGGCCCCTATTCTTCACA
>VYXB01007046.1:458736-535478 GCA_013397135.1 Pachyramphus minor
CTCTTATCCCTGCCTCTTAACATTACCTGCCTATCTCTTCAGAGCTGTCACCTATGGTAATACAGTTCCAAAAGCTCTCTAATCATTACTCATTCAGGCAGCATTTATTCTGTAGCCAGTAAAAAAAGTTTGGAGTTCTTAGAAGAACCAGGTGTTTTCACTTGCCGTTCCCTCTGGGGCTTTAACATACTGTACTCATTGGGATGCCACAACGTAAAGAGAGTCAATTAATATAATGTAGAGAGGAGAAGGGCAAGACAGTTAAGACATCACACATTGCAGCAATTCACCTTGAACAATGTAAAGAGACCACTGGGATCAGGAAAACCTTTACTCTCCTCAGCAAGTGCACAGAGCTTTGACTAAACAGCTTTTATGAATCTAAAATCTATCAGAAGAGCAGGGTAACCAGAGGGAGCTTGCATTTCAAGGCAAAGTACATCACTAATACTATAGAAAAGAGTTAAGTGGACGTTTTTGACTGGTAACAGAACTGAACAGCATCAGAAGAGTGATAGGACTTGGTTGAGATGTGTTTCTGAAATACACAGGTTAATTGAACATCCAATCACTCTTTTTTCTTTTTTAATTAAGTAGAGAAAACATTTTTTTTTCCTTACATACAGAATCACCTATGATGGCAATCCAGGAAATGGAATAACTCCATTAATCACAATTTTGAAGGAGGGCATTACCAGCCTAACAAACAAAACTGATTCAAGGATGGTGGGAATGTATAGGGTATGACAGACAATATTGCATACAATTACAAGCCTTAGACATCCATCTGAGTAAATTACATATTTCTTTGACCTTCCTGTAACCAAAGATATAGCTAGTTGCAGTCATAGTTCTTGTAGGAACAGCAGTATTTAAAACCAACAACAGAACTTTTTTTGAGAGAATCTGAAAACAAGCATGTGACTGATGCTAGTCATATTCTGTAATGGTCTAATATTCATAAAAATAGTTATGTAAAACAACCTACACAAAATCGAGAGTATGATCTATTGAGTTTTCAAATGTGGATTCAATGCTACAGAAACCTCTTGTAGTTGGTGTGCACATGCACAGGGTCCTTCCTGCCCACGGAAAACATTGGCTCACTGGCATACGGAGTTTTAAGTTACAGGAGCAGCACAGGATTCCTCAGAAGTGAACATTATATTTTCCATTCACATATTGTTTATTAAATTGCTACATGGTATTGCAATTGCTTAACAATTCATAGCATTTTGATAGTTAAACCTACATGGAAGGGAAAGAAATCCAGCCTGGTATAAATTTGCAGTCTGAAGGCTGTACCAGCTAACAGTCAAAGAGAAAAGCCACAAAGTATTCCCATTTGCATCCTTTAGGGAATCATTCATTTTATGAACCCCTTTTAAGAGGAAAGAGTAAAATTTTGGGGTATGATCACAGCAGGCTGTTGCAAGAAGACACCACAAGAGAAAAGGTGAAAAACTGAAATGATCTGAGGTATAGAGGGAAAATGAAGGCAAAAGACTTATAGAGTGCTCTGAGTGAGGAGCAGCAGCTTGTGTAGCCCATGGAATTATAGAGAAAGTTGTTCCAAAGATTTAGGGGAATGGTTATGTTTTTATAGTACTGTGGAATGTGACATTGCTTTTGATAGAAGAATTGGACAGATTAGAAGAGAGACATATGAGAGAAAAGGAACAAAGAAGAAATGTAAGTGTAAAATTATCAGGTCATAGCCCAGTGTTCCGATGGCAAGAAATAGAGCAACCTGGGAGAGGTGACTGAGAAGAAATTGGCACATCTGGAGCAGGCACAGTTTTTTAAGACTTCAGTTTATATGATGCCTAGCACAGCAGGTTTTTCACTGATGGACAATGAAGCAGCACAAATAAATATATAAAATGGAAAAGATGAAAATCAACATCTTC
The DNA here is from genome assembly GCA_013397135.1 of Pachyramphus minor. NCBI lineage: Eukaryota > Metazoa > Chordata > Aves > Passeriformes > Tyrannidae > Pachyramphus > Pachyramphus minor. Next base: position 460,647 of record VYXB01007046.1, read on the forward strand.
AGGAAGAGTATGAGATACAGAAAGAACTGGGAGTTGGTAAAATGAAAAAAATCCCAGCAATAATAATGTGGGTAGGGCATTGTTGATTTAAAAGTCTGAGAAATAAAACAGTGAATATATGAGTATTCACTGCTATGCTATGGATTACCCATAGCATAAAGCAGCTCTTGAAATATTTTAATGTTTTATGGAGACAAAGTGTCCAGCAGTGCCTTCTGTCTATCAATAACACACTGGCCCTGCCCCTTCTCTGATGGACTACAGGGGTTTCATTGCTGACTTCCTTCTGTAGCCTTTAAAGATACAGCATTAATATGACCTTTTAACTTTTAGGTGATTTGATTTCAGCTGTTAAAATAGTAGTATTTAACCAGTTAATCAATTAGACATCAATCAAATAATTTGAACCATAACAAAAGGTTGACAAATATCACACTGCATAAGTTCATTTACAGTACACATGCTAGTTTTGTTGAATTTTTCTTTTTAAGATAAAATGTTTTGTAAAGTGAGCAAGACCATAGGTATTTGCAGGTAATTATATCTGTGAACATACAACCACAGATAACTGAATAAGGTTTTTTGTGCATGTAAAGACATTTATATTTGCATGCACATATGCATGTAAATGTATATGCATATACAGCTTGGCACACGCTCATACATGTTTTAGTAACTAAATTCCTGCTTAAATTATGATTCCACATATGCCTTTCTAAGCAAAATATTATGTAATATATGATTCAACCTTTTAAGTGAGATTCTCCCTGGTATTCTGGATTTTAAGAGCAGACTTCATGAAAAATCTCACTAGAAATTCTAGTTTAACTTCTAGATTCCTACAGTAAACACAAGCATACACATATTCACCTGCTCTGTCTGTTATTATGGACTTTGTGACTTTGTCTGGTTACCATGAACTTCGATTTTTAAGCTTCAGTCACATGTGAAAATAATTGGAGACACTGGACCTTTGTCCTCTATGCCTAAAGAAGGTATTCACAGCACAGAAATGCCTCAAAGCTTCAGTGAGTGAAATTTCAAGTTGTTTTATAATGACTTTTAATTGATCTAATGTACACTGGCTGTTTCTATTCATGTTGAAATATTTTTACTTGACCCACGAACAGTATGCAAAAACAGCATCACTATAGCAGCAGATTTTTTTTTTTAGCCATTTTACAGCTGGTGTTAAAAATGCTCTACTTCTTACTTGGCATCAAAACTGTACTGTCGTTGGAGAAGACACTACAGGCTTTTGCTTTTGTAAGGTAAATCCTGTGTAGAAAACAATAAGAAAGAGGTAACTTGTAATCTAGATGTGATAGAAGGAAAGGCTAAATATTAATTTATAACTATGACTGGCTCCTTTAGTCCCATTATTAGACTACTACTTATGTCCAATATTGTTAAGAAACGAAACATATTTTAATTCTGGTGAATTTACTTCTACATATTACTGTTCCCCTATAAATAGACTAAGAAACATTTGGTAATACTAGTACTTCCTGGTATTGAAATGCAGCCCGCTTCCCATGATGAGAAAGAAAATCTTATCAAAGTGTTACAGATGTTCTTCAAATGATTTAATAAATACAAGAATATCTTCTAAGTAAATGAGGCAAATATGTCATTCGAATTCTCACAGCTTCGATAATTAAAAGCAAGACCACCAGCTGACTTCTTTTATTTTGTAAAAGCACAACTTGATCTGCACAAGGAATGCAACCTTCTTCAATAATGTTTTTCCTCACAAAGTTAAGAACCTACCTGTTGATCCCGAGGCAAATGCCAGTAGTGGTCCAATATTCATCAGAAACTTTAATTAATTCTGCTTCCCTTTGGGTATCTTACTTTCACCACAGTGGGGAAAAAAGAAAAAAAACCCACAACCCTACCCAACCTGTGGTCATTAATATCAGTATAGAACCAAGATGATGCTTAAACTGGAAGACCTGGATTTTCATATACTTTTTTCGTAATGTTTTTAAGTGGCATCCAATTAGTACATGGGGACTGGGATGTGTCTCAGTGTGCAGTCACTGCCAATTTACTTTTAATTTAAAGAACTAAACTTTCCCTCTAGCACCTCCGTTTTCTTCTTGTATGGCTTTATTGTTTTCAGACAAGCTATACACCTATGAAATGAATGAAAAGTCATAGTTGATCCAGTAGAAACAGAATACATGTTAAATGATTCACACTGAAAGATAAACAGGAAAGAATCAAAGCAAAAATTATTTCCTAAGTTGTCAGAATATATTTACCGCATATTCTAAATCAGAAAAAAAAAAACAAACAACCAAAAAACACCAAAAAGCCCCCCAGAAATAGAAAAAAATGAGACATTCTAAGCCTTATGTACAATCCAACATTTTCAGAGAAACTGATTAATTCCCTTCTGTGCTGCTGTTACTTTCCATGATCTTGCCCAAATTGTGTTGGGTCAGATTTTCAAATCCAAGACCTCTCAATACTGTGCTGAATTTTCATGTGCATGAAGGTTCCTACCTTTGCGACCATTTCAAATAGCTGGGGTGCTAGAAACCCTTGAGGTTTCTGTTAGAAACATACTTAACTGTACAGTCAGAACACCTTTATATTTCTCACCATTTAATTCTTCAGGTGTAAAGTAGTACATTATACCCCACATTGCTCAGGGTTGCTCAGAAGACAGATACATCAGAAACACTGAGGCCCACAGACATTAGACTAATCAAAGTCATATAAGACAAAATACAGAGCAAACTAGAAAGGGTACACAACCTTCCATAAATCAGTGGATTTTCCACAAATGTAAATCAACAGTGCATTTGGCTGCAAAATTCTTCTTTCTAGTCACAGAGGTGTCAATATAAAACTCACGGGCAGGCAGCACTTGGGTTTAGTCCTCAATCTGTGCAACTCTTTCTAGCTCTGAGCACATTTTGTCTGCAATCCTTCCAGCCCCAGTCCTGTCTTACAGGGCTCATAATTTGCTAAATGTGTTATTTCAGGACATAACCTTTCCCAGTGTTAGGAAGAAGAAAAATACTTAGACGATAATTTACACTTGTACTGTTAGTCTCTGGGTGCTCTGAGACAGTCAATGCAGGCAACCATGGAACAGAAAAATGTGAATGAAATAAAACATTTATATTTTTGTTTCTATGGCTAGTTTTGAGAGGAGGTATACACTCAACCAATAAAAGATCTACTCACCACTCACATTTTGACCAAATAGTTTTAAAATTAAAAAACCCCAAAACCATAACACAATAATTAGTAGAATTTTTGAAATTGGAGAATTTCCTGAAAATTTCCCTAGATAATGTGGCAAAAACATAGCTAACACATTTGTGTCTGATGTGCCTGTGATGCAAAGGGACAGGACATGTGGGAGGCTGCTCTGGAAAAGTAGGCTGTAAGAAAAGAAAAGTAATCGATAAAGCTCTCTTCTGCAAATGGGAATTTCACTATAAGCTTTCAATTTTAATCCCAAGTTCCAATCTTATAAATATATGAAATATATTTCTTTGCAGAGAGTGCAAATTATTTAGGGAGAAATGGAGCTAAAAGCAGACTCCTGTCTGTGCTCCCAGACTCTTATTTTCAGACTCTGAAGTAGAAAGAATTACCTTCATGTTTTCCTTGCTGCCTAGGGTTTCAGTGAAAACAAGCCCCACGCCTCGACTCCTTTCTGACACCTCTTAACATTATTCCTTTTTCACAGTCACTGAAATAGGTCATAGCCCTGACAAATCTATTATGCTTCATTCATAAGTATTTCAGTTTACTTGGATGGTAATTTCTGGCCCAGAGCATCACTGAATGTTCAGTTTTCTCTGTTTTAAAAAGCATAACGCACAGGTATCCTGTTAAATGTTATAACTGGATTGCCCATCACCACAGCACACAGAGGGCCAATGTCAAGGGCAATTCAGAACTTCTACAAGTCTATCCTCTCATGTAGCCACTAAATACACGTTGAAGGAAAAGCAGAAGCAACGACTGATTCAAATCCCTATATAAAACTCATCCATTCAAATCTCTGATAAAGCAATTTCTACTATTTTGTCCACAGTGTAGCTACAACGAGGCTGCTGGTCAGGTCCTGCAGTGTTTTGATCAGCAGTTTTACGAGCTCCCTGTTGCAGCCATCACTTGCATAAATGAAGAAAAGACCAGAAGATGCAAAGTCTTTGCTTCCTCTGCAAAAACACTGGACCAGCTCTTTGATTCCTTTCTATATTTGTGCTGGAACAGCATTCAAGGTTTATGTTAGTACACTTCACCTAATGCCTAAGGAAAGATAAATTACAATGGTCCAGCCAACAAACGGTAGCTACATTGTGCTTGATTGCTCAGACTCATAGGACTTACTGCACCTCCCCAAAAGAAGATACAGAGAAGACAGTGGCACAGGTCAGCTTGCTTTCCAGCTGGGATGGAAGCTAGAAAATCCAGGAGCCCCTTACTGCCACGATTATTTGCTCTGTACAGGTCTCTTAGTTTCATTACTAATACGAAAAATTATGGAACTGCAGATGACTCTTCCAATAGTAACATGTTTTAGTATTAAGCTTTACATTTAAAAAAAACCCTTGACCAGAAAGGAGGTCACCAAAATTCACTAATTTCTGGAAAGTATGAAACACTAATATTCAAACAGGACCAACAGTTCCAACCCAAATTGTTTAACAGTTCTATTTCCTATTATGTTCAAAGAAAGCCCAACTGGCTCAGGGGAAAACATTTCATTTTTCTTAAATTGCAGTAGCTTATTGTTGTCATAAAGTATTTTGGCTATAATAAATTTTTAACTGTCATCACAAAGGCTATAATATATATATTTTTAACAACATTCACAGCTCCCAGAAGTACTAGCTTGCTAGTGGAGGTTTTGACAAAATAAACTATGCATTTTTAAAATAACTTCTCTGTACCTTTACTGCAAAGAATGATCACTTCATTTCATTGAGAAGATCATTAGGGACTTTCCTATGTGCCATCAAGCATAGGAAGCCTAAACTGTCACACTTTGCTTGAAAGCAGACATCCGTGGATGCCCTCTTGCTGCTGCACACAGATATGCTATAACCTCCAGGCCACCTATGTCAAAAAAAATAGCATGACATTCACTACCTGTTTCAGCTCTAATTTTAGCTTAACTAACTTGTGTGCTGTTATGTTAGGAATGGCGAGAACACACCCAGTAAATCATACGGATGCTATGGGTGCATTTTGTCTGGACATAAGGAGTAGCTGGGTAATGAGAAAGCCTCTCAGAAAAGGCATGACCTCCACTAAATAAGTGCAGTTGTGCAATTTTATGTTTCTGTGCTCTGGCTTTGAGACAAGGTACTCCCAAATGAACAATGTTCAACTAGCTGGGTGCCCACTTCCACCTAAGAAGCACTGTGGGCTTCTTATGAGGGTTTTTGGTTCTTGATCTAATGTCACTTTTGGAAATATGCTTTAAACTAGAATGATACAGCTGTCACGTAAATCTGCTACGTTCATGAACATATGAAAAAAGGTTCTTCAAAGCTAGGCTGGTGGGGTGCATGATGTAAGTCAGGGTTGTGAAAGCCTGTCTTGATTTAATGATGCCTTTCATGCTGTGTATGTGATAAGGTTCATTCAATGTGTACTTTGCATAAAAGCTAAAAAGTTAGGAACTGAAATATGTGAAGAGAACACTCATATCCTAATCCTACCTCTATATGTATAAGCATTATGATGGCATCTCTTGCTACAAGAATATACACTGCTTCTTAAACCTGGAAATATGCTACAGATTTTTCATATGCTCTAGCAAGATACATTTTAAAAAAGTGCTCATTAAATGAGCCACCAGTTCACACCTCTCCTTCATTACAAGCATTATGATGTGTGATTTGTGCTTTTAATTTACTTCAATATCAGTAAGATCTGTGGAAACTGAGAAGTTTGACAGAATCCTGGACATATTAAACAACAGGATACTGAAAGAGTTGCCTTTACACTTTAAAGGCAATCATGGAAATTCAGTAATACTTTAAAACATGTTTTGAGATTTGTATGTTACTGTATTCTCTGAAGTAATACATGCCCACAAGGGTGCCAGGCTTCTTATACTCGTGACTCTGGCTTATGATTACAGCTCTTACACAGCTGAAAAATGTTAAAATTCTCTTAGCATTGTTCTTTAACGGAAACATTAAAATGAAATATGACAGATTTTCTTTGAAAACTCCAGTGTCCTCCTAAAATGACTAACCTAAATCATAGGGGCATGCTTGCAAGCCACACTAATGCTCAAAACAGGCTGCTGATCCGAGCACTTGTCTAATAACTAGTGTCTGAAATGACAGGAGGAACACTCGAGCTCTCCTCTTCTTCCAGATGTTCGCCCAACAACACTTGTACACATTCATTCGCCAATCAAAAAAAAATCACAGCAACTTTATGCTACACTGGGCCTTAAATACCTGATTAATTCTAGAAATTACCAAAATAAATACAGGCTAAGTCTTTGCTCATTGAATAAGGATAAAGTAACTTCAAAATCCACAGCCACTGGTTGCCATGCAACCTGCTATAGTATTATGGCAGAAATAAGCTGTGCTTGAATTTTCAGTGCCCTCTCGCTCAGCCTTCTTGATGTTGTGATACTCTAATGCTTCTCAGCTAACTTCCATTAAGTAGTTTTTTGTGGGGTAGTATTCCAAGGTTAAAATGATTAAATAACTTTTATGGTTGATCAAATATAAGCCCTTATTATACACAGTAGGCAAAACCATACATTTTAATTACTTTGTTATCAAAGATCTTGGTATTTACATTTCATTTTTCAGTTATAATTCTGAATTTAGTTTGACCTTCATAAAAAAGAGAAGACCCAAGATTCTTGCTGTCTTAAACAATTTTTCCATAAACAAAAAAAACCATTAAAACATGGTAGCAGAAGAAACAATGCAATGAGATCCACACAGCCTATTAGAAATATTTTCTAGTGAGATATTTTTTTTATTTAAGCACCTCCTTTTAATTCTTCATTTTAATTTTTAACTACTTTAATTATCTGTGACTTGATAAGGCATTTGCAGTCCAAGGGTGATATATCAATATTTGATAATATTGACATTACATTAATTCGAAGATCATATACAGAGCTATGAATAGCATTTTTGCCTTATGAGAAGTACATTCCAGTTTAAATACTGAAATAAGAATATTAGTTTCAGGTACTCTACAGAACTTTGCTACTAATTGGTAACAAAGTAATTTTCTGTAATTAAATTGTACTAATATTTATAGTGACATATGTTTAAAAATTCATGATTAAGTAAAGTTTGTATTTTGAATTTTTGGCTTCTGAAATTATTTGAAGAAGACAGATTTCACAGACAAAAATCTACTTAACAAGGTCTTGTCTTACATATCCATTTAATACAGAAATCAAATGCAATTCAAAATCTATCCATTAACCTCTACAAAATTCTGTAAAAACAGGTTTATTAGATAAGAACAGAACTGCCATGTGAATAATTTACACTATAAATATATCAAAATAAAAATACTATATTTCATTTACTAAAAAAGCAAAAATAAAAAATTAAACTCTTAATATATGGAAAGATGTTCGGATTGTCCTTTGTAAGAAAACATTCTATTTTGCCAAATTTAGATTCAGTACTTTTCATGTGTCTGCTTAGGTTACACAACAGAGTTAAAGAAAAAAAACCAACAAAGATGAGTTTAAAAAGCTTGTATTTTAACTCTTAGAGGCTTTTTCTTTTTACTGTTTTACTATTTTGTCTCTCCAGAGCTTTACACAGCTTTTCCCACAATCTACGGTGATTTATAAATATATATCACAAAAAAATATACTTATGCTTGTGGTGGGAGGTTAGACATATTTTAAAAAATTATTTCCTTTTCAGAGTGTACTAGTTCATAATGAATAAGAAAAAAAATACTAAATAGAAAGCATGAAATTAACAACAAGCAGTAGATTCAAATAACCTTGCAGCTGAAGCTTTGTAACCTAATTCCAATAATGGTTCAAAGATACATGGCATAATAACATTTTCTCTTTTTCAGATTGTAATAATGTTCACATGCAAACGCATGGCCAGACTCATCGTTATAAAATGATTGCTTAACACATTCCTTCTCGGGCTTTGTAGTCTCATGTCTGCGTAATGTGCCCCTTTTAGTATCGTACCGTGCGACACTTCAAGTTACCTCCAAATAGCATCACTATTTTTTCATTTATTTTGTTACTTTAGGGAAAAAGCTCCAAGTATTTCCCTCCTCCCCAGGTCCCCAATTTAAGGAATGGCTCTAAACTATGGTAATTGCCTTCTTATTCCAGTTAAAGAGAAGGGAATGAGCTTATCTGTTTGGAAACGCAATCTCTTGTAGCTCCTTATGTAAAGGGTACGAGGAGCAGACAGCACGTAAGTGACACATCGCCTTGTGTTCCAGAAACAGATGGGGGCACTATCCAATATGCTCAACAACATCAATGCAGCAGAGCATCCCAGCTCTCAGTGGCGGCGGGGAACACAGCATAGCGACAGTGCCCAGCACAATGTGAGCTATTAATAATTAGCAATGCTAAACTGCAATGACTCCATCCTCGCTGTCAGGTGTTTAGATAATGCCATCAAGTGTGGAGCCTGGCGCCCACAGTCATTTTGTAAACTCTATCTATCAGTTTAGGAATGCATTTCAGTTTCCTAGCGTGTATACAGTCGACCTGCTGGTGAAATTACATTGCATAAAGCAAAATGCCGTTCTACGCAGGAGAAGATAGAAAGCAGAAAAGAACTTGAAGGAAAACTTTAAAGGATCTGTCATCAAAACTTTAAATAGGCCTTTCTCCAGCTGTAGCTAAATTATTGTACTTCTTGATACTGTTTGCTCCTCATAGCAATTGAAAGCATATGTAATTTAACAGCAGGCCTCAATCCTTTAATAAGCTGTCTTTAAAATACCTTACATGGATTACCTATCTGTAAATCTGCTTCCCATGCAGAATGTGACAGCATTATGGAAATTGTGAGTTCAGTAAAGATGGCATATACCAAAGAGAACCACATCTGCACACTGTAAGATTATACCAAACATTGGAAGTAATCTTTAGTCATTTATAATACTGCAGAATGAATAATTAAGATTAAGGGCTCTATTCTGCCCTTACTTATGTCCTACGTATTTCATAATTTTTTTCCCCCCTGTAAATTAAACAGAAAAGTAGCACTGCAAGGCTTTCTTGTTCAAATTATGCAAAGTTGGTATTCATCTTTCTGCAATTTGGTGCACATCTAAGGAAGTTTGGCAAAAAAAGAATGATCACATATGGAACAGAATCCATACTAAAAAGGGATATCCCGTGTTTGCCAAAAGGAGCAACTTGCAAGTAGCACAAGTTTCCTTATCACTTAAATAAAATATTAAAGAAACAAAAACCAAAAAAGAGTTTCCTAGAGCAGAAACATATTTCAAAGAGATTCTTTGCTCTGAGTCACTCTGCTGAATATGCAGCCTGCCTAGACAAAAAGAATGACAAATGTCTGAAAGCAGCTCACAGCAAAGGAGGGGGAATTGGTAAGTTTTGGCAAGGGAAGGGCAGCACTAAAGCTTCCTGATGCTTGGATTTCTTAGCTGGACCTACTTCTGCACTTAGTAATATGTAATTTTTCCTGCCATTTACTTGTAGGAGAAGAAGCAACAGGAGAGCTTTCTCCAAACCCATGCTGGTGGGTAGGACTGGGAGGAGAAGGGAGAGGCACCAATAGTATCCAAGGTCTTTCGGTGGAAGACCTATGCACCATTAGCCAGGTACTATTCCTTGCCCACCTTCAGCTTTAGGAGTCTGCAGACCAGCATCCAGTCTTACACCTTACTTTGCAGCCTTACAAATGCCTTTATCATTTGCCACAGATGAATGAAATTAAATGCCTATCTTACTGACAGTCGTTCATTATATTCCACCACAGAAATTATGAAACAGTTGGTGACAGGATAACAGAGTTCACAACCAGCTTTGTCTTTTTTCTTTGATCTTGTAATTCATGAAAGCCAAACAAAGGCAATTTTGGGGGGAACAATTTTTACTAATGCCTAAGATTCACACACATGGTTAATGTCTGCTACTTTGGAAACAGTGGCATTTCTAGGACTTGGCATTTGAGACGGCAGATGGGGTGGAAAGAAATTTGCCTCTGGGGTTAGGGAGCTACATCGGTCTCCTTTGCCCACTGCAGAACTATTTGTTCATTCCCTCTTATGTAGAGCAATAAAAAAGCTGCCATTTAGAGCATCTGAATCTGAGTTTTAGCACTCACTTTCTCAGCATTAGTGCTGTGTATAAATGTTGGTCATACTAATACCAAAATACATTGCAAATATGTGCAGCACATGCAGGCCCTGGAGAGCCTCCAGTGTTAAGTGATATCTCAGCTGCTGTGGCAGCTTTCTCACATAAGGAGGACACTTTCCTCCCCCCATGTGAGAGTCCAGAGAACACACACGTCTTTAAATGCAGAATTAGCAAAGCAACTAACACATCATACGGCAAAATAAACAATATTCCCAAGCTTGTTAAAAGCTAAATATGGCACTTTAGAGAACAATGCACAGTCAAACGAATTTCAAGACTAAGTTACCAATAAGACAAGCTTAATCCTCTGGTCAGACATAATGTTAAAATTGCACAGAAAGTGAAGAGGTGATTATTAAAGGAGTGTGAACATATTCCAGCTCTAAAACAGACATAGATAAACTGACATATGCACAGACATCTCAGATGGAGACTCAGCACAAAAAATCATTGGGGAAAAAAGAATCCCTTTGCATTCCTCTATATATTTGGAACCGTTAGTTCCTCACTGCTGCAGTAGCATTCATTTCCCAAACTTCTGAAATCCCCTTTATCAGTGAGATTCTCATACACTCTTAAGAGAAAGAAATGGTAACCTATCACTTTTAAGACTACAGCTTTTGAAAACCAGACTGTCAGAATGCTGCAGGATGTACAACAAAAAGAGAACGAATGGCAAAGAGACTGGCTAGATTTTTTAATATGTTTCCAGCATCCACAATTCTATGATTAATTTGTTCTCTCTCATCCTCTTTTCAAATTGGTAGGAAAGCCTTTACCATTTCTGAGCTTAGCATTACTTCCTGCTCAATTTAGGGATTTTATTGCCACAGAAAGCAGATTGATAGTAATTATTATTATAAGCATTTGTAAGGCAACAACTACTGCAATATTGAGCTTATATAAAAATGAAAATTGTTTTCAAGTACCAAGAGCAAATGTCCAGCAATCTGTATATAATCTCACTTTTACAAAATGAAGAAAGAAGTTTTCTTTCCCAATAGACTGTATGAAGTGTTAAAGGATCCAGACAAAAAACCCTCCACCAGAGTAAAAGCACATCTTAAGCAGTTCCTGTATGGAGTCATGAAGTAGAAGAGATGAACATTCACAAAACTGCGTAAATATACACAGTTCATTCAGCAACAGAATCTCCTGCTTAAATTGCTGTGATTTTCTATTGCTTCTGCATCTGAAATCTTATCGTCTCACCCTTAAAGAAATTAAAACTTTTACAAACCTCTTGGATTCTCCTGCCATAACTGCCCAACAGTCTTTCTGGAAAAATGAGGTTAGCAGGTCACTACTTCTAATAGGTGGTTTCATGAGCAAGATCTGGGTCATTTATAGTTTGACAGATTTTTGGAGAATGCCCTTCATTTGAAAAGATATTCACAATCTCCAGCACTAATAATTGTACTCACATCTCTCCATGCCATGTTTTAACTAAAAAGAGAGAAAAAGGCAATTCACAGTTCAGTACAATCTTCTTTTCTTATTCATTAGTAAAAAAAACCAAAACAAACCAAAAAAAAACCCACCCACATTTCTCAAGGAGGGAGGTAAAGGCAGAAAGAGGTAGACTGGAATGCATCAAGATAGCTGTTTTTATGCCTTGAAAATTTCCAACTTCTTTTTCCTCATTATCTCTACAAAAGCATCATGAATAAGCTGCTGCTGACTATTGGTATAGCCCACAGCAATTATTTTATGACAGCTCCCAGTTCACTGGCGTTGGCCACATTTTGGAGGAGCGCCAGCACACTGATCAAGAACCTGCGCGAAGGCTCATTTAACCTGCCCTGCATATGTGAGGTCATTTTATGTATAAAAGCCAGCATTCTTGTGACATTAGTATTTTTTAACTCAGTCATTTCTCTGAAAACAATCCATTGACCAAAGGGATTAACTTAGTAGTCTCTGTCTCTTACACTAAATTTAACAGTTTTGTAAGATGCATTTTCTGGTTAAAAAAAAAATTAATTAATAACAATTCAATAATACCTTTTTTAATCTGTCAATATTTTATTTTGGAGCTGAACAAGAAAGAACAGAATAAACTAATGAGGGATAGAGCCAGCCTTTCAAAGACTGTTTTTGTCTTACAGAGACTACTTTTTTACCAGTTCTTTTCCTTTTCAAATATATCTAGAAAATACACTGTATTTTTTAACCTTTAGTTTAGCCCTAAGACATACTCACAGATCTACTGGATAGCATATTGGATCTGATAGGCTGTTTCAAAGACTACAATAAGAGAATGAATTCATATTAAATCAGAAATAGGGATGATTCATCTTTAAACTGTGCTTTATCTATCCATATATTTATCTTACTACTACCTTTATATCAAGAACATTTCTATTTTAATTTTCTGCATCTGGTTCTGAAAGAATTTTACAGCCTTACCTTCAGTGCAAGTGGGTCATGGGTTTCTAACATGTTCTATTATTCCAGAGTACAGAGTGATTTTTTGCAAAGGGTACCCTGTCATCTCTGATATTGCAACTGATGTAAGCCCTGAGAGGTGCATACAGTAGCAGTTGTTTGATCAGTTAAATATTTGACATTATCTTCTAAATGCTATCTCTTCTGCCCCCTCAAATTCTGGAAGCGTATAGCCACAAAAAGGATCACCTGTGCTGTCCTCTTGTCTCAAGACAGAATCAACAGTACTCTAATTCATCTAGAAGCTAATTCATCTAATCTTTCTCTCCTTATAGACCTCTAGTGATGCAGACTACATAACTTGTTCCAGAGTTTCCCCTTCCTTGTCTTAAACTGATTTCAAGTACAGAAGTTGAGGGTTTTTGAAAGTCAGAATGTTCTTATGATGTTGTAAAGCTGGATCCATTCACTCCTCTAGTTAAGGGAACTATTTCTTTGACATTACACTTCCAAAAATATACTGCCTGCATTACAATTTCTATTTCGTAATTCTTTTTTTAAATGCTGCTCTGTGAAATCATTTGTGACTATGATGATTTTGAGTAATTTATTATCACTTGCACCACCTTCCCTTTTTCTCTTAATACTCTCACTTGCTTCTTCTCCTTTGGTAAGAGGACACCAGAACTGCCTTTGAAAGAAACAACTGAAAGACTCAGAGGTCTTTGCAATCTTTTTATTTTTCCCTTCCTGTTTAGGGGAAGAACCATACTCCATACCTCTATCGTCGTAGACAGAATTTTTGTTTTTGTTTACTTGAAGTTCAAAGGGTGAAAAACTAAATTTTCTTCTCCTTCATGAAAGGAAGATGGATATATAAAAGAAGGAGAAAAATTAACAAGAGTAAGAGAAAGTTTAAGTCTATTAGCAAGAGACTGAGGTAACAACTTCATTTTATCTGTATGTCTAATGACATTTAAAGACAGAGATCAACAAATTACTCATGGCAACCATTAATTTAGTAATAAGCCTGTGTGTGCTGCCATATGAATAAAATGTGCAAAAGCAAATAACACTACTCTTCCCCTGAGCTTTTTAACAATCTTAAGTGATACAGATAAGATAATATGGATAGACCACCCATAATATGGCTAGAATTTTGAACTATGTGTTTAAGGGCTTTATTTTGTTTGCAGCTGAAGAAAGTATCAGTGCTGCAAAATGAGAAGTGCTTTAGAAAGAAATACTTTGTCTCAGAGGAGAAATCAAGGCAACCTTACTGTCTTCTAATGTGGACCTGGTGTATCCTATGTCCAACTTAACAATGTAACTACTTCTGGAATGAACTTCCTCTTTCTAAAAAGACTGCATCTATTTCTCATTTCTCCCTCAGTCTACTTGTTTCCAGATTCCGTTTCAACACTCTCTCTTCGTCACAACATCTGATGAACTCCCTACTTGTTTCTTGTCTTCTGACTTGGATAAGATTGTATTGGGATATAGGAATCTTAGACTAATTAAAAGACAAATACAGTACTCTCCTCCATACCAACTCTCAGCTTGCCTTATTTCCCTGTTGACAAGCCCCTCAGTTCAAGTGCAGCCTGGATAAAACAGCTCTTAATCTCCCTTCAGATTTTACCTAAGACTACTTCCACTCTTCTTGTTTAACCTTCCAAAAGCACAGCCTTTCCTTTCTATCCACAAAGCTAAGATCATGCTGTAAATTGCAGAAACCTTACAATACTGGTATCGAGTCAGAATGATGTTACCAGGATAATATTTCCTTTCCATTGTCTTGACCATGGGATGCCTATCTTTGCCTATGTCTGCTGGTCTCCCTCTTCTATAGGATGAAACATAGTATGTGTCCCCACTTGCAGAGAGTATTTTTCCCCTTTCACTCACCACTGTGAAGTCTGCTCCATCTTCCCCTGCTACATAAGCCAAGTCTCCAACTCACACTTCCCACATTTTCCAAACCCTATGCCTATGCTCTCTGTAGTGCCCCTCTGACTTCTGATACACCCTCCATCAGCACACATAGAGCTACCTCTTCTTCTTGCAAATCAAATTTCCCTTCTCCTTCTCTATAAACTTATTTGTTGCTGTGTGCTGAGACCAATGTATTGACTAAATACTTTCTGATTGCTTAAGCATGTCATCTGCCTACATTTTGCTCCTCTCTCTGTTTTTTTCCCCAGTTCTGTTTTTGTTGTAATGTGACTGTTAAAACAGCAGTAGAAACAGTTATGGAAAAAAGACATAAGATTTTGAAACATTTAAATTTAAAATATTTTCTCTGCACATCTAACCAAATAGTATGGAAAAATACATTGAAAAAGGCAAGCAACCTATGAACAATGTTGTTATTTAATTTGGAGATGGGGTGACAAAATACTGAGCATTTAGTCCTGCTTTGAGGTGAAATCATGATATAAATACAGAAGAGTTACGTAGACTTCCAGGGCAGTGTTATACACAACAAATATCTAAACAATGGTTTCACATTTTTGTGATCCAACCTGTAAGTCACTAAATCTAAGTTAGCTAGACTAATTAAATGAAGTTATCATAAATTTACTGTACTATTACAAGTACTGTTACTGCTATCATTGAGTTAAGACACCAACCTCCCAGTAAAATATATGCCTATTTATCCTTCCCACATGTAATGAAACATGGACTTTTCAATTATGGTGAGGGTTATCCCTTGAGCTGTAGAAGAATGAACCCAAAACACTAGATTCAGACATGGAGAAATTTTTATCTGAATCTGAACTTTGCATTTAGTGTTCATCTCTGATGAATGGAAAAATGAAAAATAAATTCATTTTTGTCCTGAATTCACACACTATATAGTTTGAATAGCTGTAGTATGAACTCTCCCTTCAGAGAAAATATACTAGAAAATGCACATTGCTACTAACCTCTGCTGCAATCTTGTGGTAACAAAAGTATATTTTATGTTTTGAGTTAGATTGGATTCCAGCTTTCCAAAAGTGGAAGGAAAAGGCAGTAATCTACTTTTCTACTCAGTTTTCAAGGTCTGATAAAAAAAGTTGTAACAGGACTGTGACGAGGCTAAAATAAACATAGATAGCAAGGCATTGTTAGAAAAAAAAATTAAACATGCCTTTTGTAAGTTTGTCGGGAAAATATCACTGTGATAAAAAGTCTTCTTTTAGGGCAGAGGATGCTCGGAGACAGGCATTGGAGTCATACTTTAGTGATTCAGGCTGGAGACACTTTGCAATGGACGGTGCCAGGCAACATGGGAGCCATTGCACAGGGAACGTCTGCACTGAGCTGCTGTTCAGATGTGTTTTTCATAAGATTTTGCCCAAATATAGGAATCTGCTCTTTTGCAACGCAAATAATTTTTTGCCTTGTGGAAGGGAAATTGGGAAAGGCAGTGCCACCTCTCTGTGCACTGCAGCAGCAGCTGCTCTGGCTAGCTGTGGCACCAGGGCATGGAGGTACCCTGCCCCTGCTCAGGCAACTCGGGCACTTCAACACCCATCTCACAGAAAGACCACCAGTGCTCTGAGCTGGGAATGACGTCCAGGCTGATTTGCTGTTACAAAGACTACATAGAACTCAAAAAATCTGTTTTCTTCCTTAGGTGTGGGCTATCATTTTGATATGTGTAAGAGATTCTAATGATAGAGGCAATCTCTGCAGACTTATCAGAGCTTCCCATTAACCTTTTCAGCACCTCTGTTTCAGCAAGGCTTCTCCAGGCAGCAGCTAAGAAAGGAAATACTGCCAGCACAACTGTATGAAAGCTACTCTGCCAGGGATCCAAGTGGGATGCTGATGATCAACGTTAACCTTAAAAAACTTTTCTTTCTCAGCAGAGAAGTACAGCTGTAGTCCTTCAGGAGAGAACGGCTGCAGAATTTCCACTTCTCTGTATGGATTTTTCTCAGCTGATGCATTGTCTGGATCCTTCTCATGCAGTACTTTTTGCTGTTTTTGAAACCCTCTACTGACATATTTTTATACAGTTCACAAACCATGATCCGGAGAGAATACTGAATTGGACCCATCATTAGAATTCTCCTATTAAAGAATGTGATCAAATGCCTCGTTTGGTATTTTTCCATCTTTTATTTGGAGCAACAAAGATAACTGAACCTAGCTAAACTGTAAAACTACAAAGAAAAATTATAACTAAAAATAACTTGTTTTTGTAAATTTAGCTGCCCATTGGACAGATGAATTCTGACCTTGCTCATTCCGTACTTTTAGATTTTTATATTTTTTTTATGTTTAGACAGATCATTTTGCTTAATTTTAGTTAAGGAAAAAGATCTCTGACATAAACCACTACAAATTCAGGAGGATAACTTTTGTTCTCAGTCTATAGGGTACTTCCATTTATGCAGTTCTCTTTTTCCCATGCTGTTCTCTCAGTCACATTTCCAGCCCAATTTTTAGACTAAAGTGATAATGATGCTTGTTTTCACATTTTCTGCTTTTGGTATATTTGAAGATAATTCTTAAAATAGTAAGCACTATCAATCTCTTAAATTTAGAAAGTATATATTTATCTTTTCATTAAAAACTTTATAAAAATCCAGTTGATTGTGCACCAACTAACTTTGGTATTAAGATTATAGCAATTCAAGATGCTGTGAAAATGGACAATGGCACTTTATTGTACACAAAATTGTATTGGCCATGAAATTGTAACTTGGAAAATATATACTTTTAATATGGCAATAATGCTGCAGAGACCCAAATTCTCTTAAAAGAGATGCTCAATTACTATTTTTATATCTAAGTCCATATGCAGATTTATTCAATTTTGGGGCATTCATACACTGAATTTTTTTCCAAGTTTGAAGTATATATATGATTCTCCTCTGCAAGGAGATTCAGGTGACTGGGATTTTGGCATGCACCCCTCTCTCTACTCTGCCAGGCCATTGGCCAATATTACAAGCTGCATTTTTTACTTTTCTGAGTCATCCAGATAAAAGGAAAAAACAGTAAAATTCCCTGCACCGTGCACCACTCAGATAACAAACAGACAAATAAATATAAGCAAAACAACATCAATCTTTATGTATACATTAAAATGAAAGTACAGTCTTTCAGATCCCATGAGTTTGATTCCTTTTTCATCTTTTCCTCTTTCCCATCCTTATCCTGGTTTTTGCCCTCTAAAAGCAAGTTACCCCTCCTCTGTGCTTCTGCAGTCATGGATGCTGTTCTTGTTTCTGGTGAGAGGCTCTCACTCCCTCTCTGCCTCCCCAGTAACAACAACACTGATGCCCTAAATACTCTTCTTACAGCTTTCCAATGGGGAAAGGTTGACGTTTTCCATCTAACTCCAGCATGCCCCCTGCCTTGGCCTGTCTTTCCAACATCCAACAGAGTTGAGGGAACTGCCTCTTTCCCCTCTATAACATTAATTGTCAAATGCCTGTATAGGACTCCAGGTGAGTAAAAAAGCAGCCGAATTAAGGAATTAGAAAAAGGACGCATGGTGCTAAGCTCGGATCCGTGGCTTCAGCAGAACTGCTGGGCAGCGGCAGCAGCGCAGCACCCTGGAAGCTGGACATGGTGGTGCCCTGGCACTCCTGACCCTCCCACCAGGCTCTGCCTGCGCCTGCACCACGGCAAGGGAGCCTGCTGCAAAAGAAAATTGCCACAGGGAATAAAAGAAAAACCTGAGGGATAAAAATGGATAGCTTCCAATTAAAATTACCATACTGTAATTTTGTTAGTTATCAGTAACAGGCTAAAGTACATGGCAGCTTAACTGACAAGAAAATGTCCTTTTGGGCATAATACAGCATACAGATCTTTGACTTTTTAGCATGCAGTGTCCAGATGGTACTTTTTTGCTTCATGTTGTGATCAGGAGGCAAAAAGGCCATTTCGGAAACAGTGGCAGTGAAAGCCAGGATAGATCAGAGGCACACGAGGCCGCCTGGATGTATGAGGATGTATCGTATCATTGCAGGTAATCCTCACACGAGGGTACGTACAGTAGGAAGGATATTTTCTAAAGCTATTTGCTGGAGACACTATCAAGTGCACTTAGAGCAGTGGTTTGTGTGGCTGATTAGAAACCTACCCTGCTGCTGCTGAATGCCCGTTAAGACAAGGAACATTTTATTTACAAGATGTAAAGAAAAACGATCGCCGAATAATAAAATGTTCCACTATATTCCAGCATGCTATATTAACTTAGGAATGCTATTGTATATTAAAAAGTTATGCCCTCTTCATTTTTTCCTGCAGTCTTTACTTTAGAGACGTGCACAATGTGGTTCCCCCCACCCTACAGGAAAGATAATCTTTCTTCTTCAGCACAGCACAAATCCCGCGGCTAACTCCCCTTGTGAACCTGAGTGGTATTGACATGGGGGTGTAGAGTCAGGCAAAAAACCAGGCATCTTCTGATGAAACACATAAACTACACACATTCAAGAACAAAACAAAAATCTTCTAAAAGCCTGTGTGTAAGATAAGACTGCCTTGGGGGCAGCTCGAACTTGCGGTCTTGGCCATTTACTCAGGATTTTACAGAGCCATCTATTACAGTATTCAACAAAAAGAAGTACTTCAAAAAGCTTCCTTTTTTTTTTCAGTTGGAAGTACAATAATTTGTAAGTCAAAATTTGGAAGTGTTCCCAGTTTTTGGCAGTAAAATGATAATACTGGGCATATCATTTTAAAGTGGAATCTCATGGAAGTTAATTCAGACGACAAGGTCACTTTTAGACATTTTTTTCCCTTATGTTTTGGACTGAAAATAATTCCCAAATCCTATTATTTGAAGCAGGGGTACTTACCATAGCAATCCCCTCCTCCCCTGATACACATGCTACCTCTGAGATAGAGTGCCTTAAAAAAAACCCTCACAAGGATATATACCATGAGCTTCAGAAATTTTTAAGCAAAGAAAAGAAAAAGTTGTACACCAAGCAATCATATAGTATACCTTTGTACTGCTTGGTTTTAACATGAACTTTTCAAAAGTTAGAGTTTACTTCCTTTGTATAAAACCAAACAATTTAGGCGAGAAGGAGGAAAAGGATGGTGGGCTCTTTTAACAGTTAAAATGGAGCAGTTACTTCAGTCAAGTGGATAGGTTAAAATCAATTTTGCCCCAGTATGTTCTTGTTCTGTTTTACACTCAATCTTGGGCAGTGATGCCCTGAAACTGTAAGTACTACTACATTATTATAATTAAAACACCAAACCAATCAACCAAACCTATCAATGTGCTTGTCGAGAATGGTAAGATTATAGAAAATCCTGATTAAACTATTGCCACCAAAATAATAAGGCATGTCGGGCTCAGAGAGATCAAATTATCTCTATATAAGATTAAATCAACTCACACAAAATTGGAGGACCCATGAGAAGTATCATGGGTATAACATCATACATGTCACAAAAGTATCTATGGAGAGCTTTTATTTATATATTTTTAAAATTTGATATAATGTGATTTGAAAGTACAAATCTCCAGCATTTCAGTAAAGCCTTAAAGTCCATTTACACCAAGTTTTCCCTAACACCCTTTCTTCTATTTCTCTTACATTTCCTCTCACACATAAACCCCATTCACATTCTATAAGCTGAACACTGATATACTATCAAAATGCAGGCTACATTTATCTAGAACAAAGTATAAACATTTCCAGAGTGTGTACTTAAGATTCATTTGCTTGCCAAATGGCTTTGTCCCCTTCCTTGGTTATTGTCAGAAGGAAGCATTTTGATTCAAATGACTGAATTCTTCAAGCTCAGGTACTGCTGATAATAGGATTTATGACAAGCTAAAAAAAGCAAAAAGTGATCAGAGACCCTTTTTTAAATGCCATCACATTACTGACTGAAGGTATGACTTACAGGCCAGATGTAAGACTAAACACACGTGGGCATGTAGGAGATTGTCTGGACAGCTACGCTCCCATACACATGCCAAACTCCTGCTGATTTAAAAGCAAATTTGCAAACCCATCTGAGAGCATGGTTTGGAGAGAAATACTAAAGAATTAAATATCACCATTTCTTCAAATAAATGCACATTTTTTTTTCCTGTGGAGGACTATTCCTTTTTCTCTATAGCATATGTTCTATTGAGTAACAAAGCAAAGCAAAACAAAGTAAGTGAGCAAGCAAATGGCAACAAACCCTTTATTCTTCACATTGTTACTAGCACTGTACCTCTCACTAACTAGCTCCTACTTGCAGCCTCCGCTCTGTTTACTCTTGGTTGCTTTGTTTCTGTGGAAGCACTTCTATACATGACAGATAGAACAAAAAGAGGAAAAGTGAATTCCAAACTGCAAGAATCCAGCATAAAGCATATCTAATGGCCATCTGTACACATGCTTGAAGAAAGCAGAAAAGCACACAACTGAAAGACACTTTCCTCGATCTTTCCCTCTCTCTGCCATGTGTCATTTACGCATATGAATCCAATGCATCTCAGAGATGATTATCTGGCAGTGTCCTACTAATCTGCTCATCAGTTACAGGACAGACAGGCACATTTTAAGCATATCAGTTCCTCTGTGAGTCTGAGTTAAACTGAAGCCATGAGAGATAGAAGACAAATACATTAAGCCAGTGCAATCCTAAAAGATGATAAAAGCTTTAAGGGATCCAGGAGAGCCACAGAGCCCAAATTAGTCAACTTTAAAACAGCCTATGTTAAAATAATGAAATGTCTCCATTAAATATTTTCTTATTTTATTTTTTTTTCCTGTATTGATACACAGTGTGAACACATTCGGTATATTTAACACAACAGTACAGATGGAAAGAATAACAACTGAAACTAATTCATTTTGATTTCTGCTTTACGAATAAGAGAAAGACTTGGTCTTCTCTGAAAGATTTATGAGGCTTCCCACCATAAAGGAGCCTGGATTACAGCTATGCTTACTTTATAAAATGAAATTCTGCCATTATAGGCAAGAGTTCATGGCTGTAATTATTTCAATGCACTTCCCAGTCAATGTGTCTTACGCAGCTGAGCCAAACCCTCTCTTACATATGCAGGTCATTTCATAAGAAGTCTAAGAGCTTCAACAACTTTGTGTGACCTTGCATTGAATAACACTGGAAAATTGATTTGGCTCTAGTAATAAAAGACCGTCTGCATTATCTGCATTCTAATTATAATTAATATAACCAGGATAACTGCTGTATTATTTACGATTAGAGCTATAGTGAGCACAGTGTAATAATAATCTGCTACATAATTTTTTATTGATCTGATGGCTTTATTGCAGAAAAAACAAAATGCTACACTGCTGTACTACTAAAATTGCCTTTCTAGACATGTCTGTTTAGAGGAAGAATGTTCATTTAACATTTCTTTTATCTCATCAAATTCCCATAGATTTTAATATCAGAGAGAGTATGATCCTTGCTTGCATGCTTGCTTTTCTTTCTCTTTTTTCCTTTGCAAAAGGAAGAAAAAATAGACTGATTAATGCACCCATATTTTCCATTGTTCATTTCCTGGGAATCATTCATTCCTTGCAATTCTTTAGCAATTGCAACACACTTTGTTAACAGAATTGGGTTGTACCCCAAGAATGTACAGCTCTCCATTTCAAAGAAAACTTACACTCTACATTAAAAAAAAAAAAAAAGTTGAAAAATAATTCAAATTCAACTGAATCAATTTAATCGTAGCAGACTAAGTCTCTGTTCAATGATATCACATTTGAACTCCTTTTCCTAAATTTGGTGAAATGGAAATTAAGCGCTCAGAATTTGGCAAAAGCAAATGTAAACCAGCGTTTTGTTTTGGTAAAAAATAAACATGCAGTGGGAATGGTGAAGGCAGCATTTGTAGGAATGCAGTAAAAAAGCTGAAAATGAATGGATTTTGCAATTTCAATGTAAAACTCAGAAACTTGATGGGAAAAATAAGAAAATGCTTTCCAGAAAGCAATTCCAAATTGCCCTATACTCGGTAATGTCAAAATAAAATTTCCTGTAGGGTTTGTTCTCCTCATAATATAACACTACCCTTATTTTCTGATCTTTACTTGCTTCTGAGTAAAATAATGAATAACTTGCTTAGATGAGCTTATTATTAGACTTCAGAGTTAATATTTACAAGTATAAATCTTGAGAGTTTAATCTTAGAACTTGTTTCCAGCTACATCAAGACAATATCAGATATTAATTACAATGTACAATAGAACACATACTTATATATTTATAGAAAATTTATAGATATTCATGATTACATATGTTATTAACAACAGGTGTGCTGATGTTATCACCTATGAAAGAAAGATGAATTCTCACTTTCCTATTCTTTCCCTGCATGTTTTCATCTCCTCAGTCTGTGCTTCTGGATGACGTTTCCATGTGTTTGTAACAGCTTCCACACTTCTCCTTTATAAAGCTGACTGCATTTAAGCCCTGCTGATTCCTGCCTATTTATGTTATCTTAATATATTATTTTATTCTAACTTTAAGAAAGAAAAAACAATCAAACAAAATTCTTGCAGCTGCACAGGTTTTTAGCTCTCATTTGTACTGCTCTCAAGAGTTATCAGTTTAAATGCAGTGATTTGCCATTGAAACACAGGCTTGAAATAACTTGAAATAGCTCCCATTACTAAATTGCATGATCATCTGACTAGCACAAGGTTTAAACAGAACACTTATTTTCCTCCCTAGGATCATCTGTGAATTCTCCGTTTAGTTGCCCCTTCCTTTTTTTTGCTCTTCTAGTTGCTCCATCTCTAGTAAGCCACAAACCCTGAAGTCTCCCTCCCACAGCCTGATGTACAGAAGCAGTCTCTTCCTTTCCATCATGATTGCTGGATCATCCAGAAAGCCTCCTTTTAGAGCAATCACGTCAAGGAGCAATCACCCAGACATCTTCAGGTATGGATGTGGCTGTCATCTCTGGCTACAAACCATTTACATGTGAAAAAAGGAAAACTACTGGAACTTGTTAGTACTTCAAGAAAAAAAAGGGTCTGAGATCCATGTAAAGTGTTGGTCTATACATCTGTACGAAGACTAGAGATAAATACTCTAATTGAATGCAATTGAAGGAAATATATAGGTGGCCTACAGATTGCTTCAGTTTTCTGCACAAGGACTTCCTATGATGCTCTGTTTGACTTAATTTTTCATAAAGACAAATATGCAAGTGTAATTCTGTGAGAGGCACAAAGATGTCCAGTATGGTGGCACTTGGAAAATCCTTTGTTCCCTGATATTATGCAAGTCATTTTACAGAGCTGTAAAATGGCAAAATTATGATGTAGAAATGGGATGCTTGGAAGGCTAGAAGTCAGGATTATATCTAGTGACTTGACATAGTCTGCCATATGGGCTAAATCCCAGTTCCACTGATGCCAATTCAGATTTTTCTTCACTAGGCTTTGGCTATATCTGCCCAGGGATGTTCATTCTGGTTGAGCACTTATTTCAATGACTTTGAATGGATGCAAGAATGGATGGATCTTGGCACCTGGAATTATTCCAGAGGATTGCTACAGTATCTGCTTTTATTATATGCTAATCTACATACACCATCTTTTGGGGGATTGTACGAATACTTCCTTCACTAAGACCATTTGAGTTTTTCTTTGGCTGAAACAGCTTTGTAAAGAAGGTGAGCAGAGTATCTCATGGCTGTTTTTCTTATATCAAAAGCTGTCTTGTCTTCAGAATGGAGAAATGCCAAAATTCCTTCTTTCAGCTTACTGCTGTGGGATTTGTTTTCAGAGATCCAAAAGACATTTTTTTTAGTTATTATGTAATACCAAAAAATAGATCACCAAATTATTTGTTTTTATTACCCATGGTCGTGATCTGTTATAAATAGATGCTGTGCTTTTCATGACACCGTAATTATTTCTATGTGCAATGGATTAATTTATAAGAAGTAGCAGTTCTGTAAACTCATCCTGGCTTTGAAAGTCAAGCTGTTCTCTCTATATCACTCATCACTGAATACGGTTTTTATGAGGACAAAATTGGGTATTTTTTTAATGGCAGCTATTAAAGGCATTCAATGCCCTCAGTAGGTTTTGCTTGGAATTTATTAAATTGTTCTGAGAAAACATATGAGTAAAATCCAACTGACTCTTTCTTTTCTGATGGACCATTCTGATGTGCCATCAGAAAAGAGGGAGTAAAATGTTTTCCCCCAGCAAAGCCCACCGATTTAATTGTGCATGCAGAGAATAAGCAGATTATTGAGATTCTTGACCAGATTGATATTGCTAAAGCTTGTTCTGAGCAGAGCTCTATCTTATATCCGTGAGAGCCTCACAAACCATGTATTATCCTTAAATATGTCAGAACAAGAACAAATGCATTATTTTGGTTACAGTAGGGCTACTTAATTAAAGTTTTTCAACAGAAATTTCTTATATTTTTGCCTATTTCTTAAGCATTACCTTTGATGTTACAGCTTTATATACATAAAGATAAAATTTAGGATATGCAAAAAGTAATTTGGAAATTTTGAAATCATGGGAGGAATTCAGTAAATTGAAAGGTTATCAACAGTAAAAATGCCTAACTGTATTTTTAACAAAGCTGCAAAAGATAACTTAACTGAAACTAGTTAAACTCCTGATCTTTTATTCCACAGTAAATAATGTTGATTTTATTTAACTGTAAAGAAAGTATTTACAATAGAAAGATGAAGACATAGTGGACAAAAAATCATATAAGAATATTCAGAAAGCATGTCTGTTAATGCTACATTTTCAAACTGTTTACTTTAGAAAATCCTTTAGAAAAAAAGGGTTTTAATTTATGGGTTTTAAGCCACAAGCAATTTGGGGTCTAAAAAATAGGGCTTCAAAGCTTGCTAAGGCAGTATGAAATATAAGTTTCATTTCTCCCCATTATTTCAGCCCATGCAGATAGACAAAGGGATGACATTGTCAGGATATAACAGGGATGTTGTCTAACAGTCTACATGTTACAAGAGACAGATATTCAAAATATGCATTTCTCTTAACAAAGTTTGAGGGTGCAGCCCCATCCTTCCAAGACCTCCCACCTCCCTTTTTACCTGAAATCTCTGCACCAATAGATGTTATTGTTCAGAACATTCCCTTCCATCAGAGAAGAGATAGTTCTGTGTTTTTCTACACTAAATATAGAGGCTTCAAAAATAAAAATTGCTGCGATGTCCCCTTGTAAACGTAGCCAATGGAAAAAGTGTTTCTGGACAAACAGCAGCAGCAGCAGCAGCAGCAGCAGCAGCAGGAACAGCGTAAAAACACCTACCTCCTTCAGCCCCCTTCACTTAATTGGTGGCTGAACTACGAAGTCTACTTTTGGTCTGTTTAAAATGCTAATAAGAACAATAACAGGGAAATACTTTAAAAAAGAATAATAAAAGGGAATTACTTTTTTTACACCAAACTACACATGGAAATTAAATTAAAAAAACCCCTATGCTAATGCATTGTAAAGGTTGCAGTTACAAATCACAGATCTGTTCATGGATATTTCATGAGCAGAAAAAAGGCTAAATTTGTCAGATAAATTATTCATTGTGAATTATTTGCTCAGCTCTACACTTTGCGTGTGCACTGTATTTATAAATTTAACAGGGATTCTGGTGGTACCTTGGAAAGCAGCACAGTGCAAATTCTGAATATTCCAATGCGATTTACAATTTCTCTCACTGTGTATGCTCTGTGGGTGAAATTCAACCCTCCCACACAATAGCTGGTTACCAAGGCTTATCACGCCATTACGAAATCTATCCCCTGCTCTCCTCCTGAAAGCAGGCTGGACTACAGCCACGGCCACCTTCCCTCCGTTGTGGTGGGTGTGGAAGCCAAAGGGCAAAGAAGGGGTTACCAGTGAGTCTGTAGAAAGGCATGAGGCTAAACTTGCAGCTGGGGTTTGCTTGGTGCACTGGAAGGCAGCCCTGTGAGGCATGTGCAAGGCTGGCCTGGCTGTCTGCCCTCCTGCCCCACAGCCTTCCCAAAAGGCGTGCAAACACATTACTTGGCAGCAAAGCACCACCCAACTACTGCTTCTTTAAGCTCATGCCAACCTTGCTCTTCAGTAGATTTTACCAAAAAAGTCACTGTGTCAAGTATTCTTGATTCTGATGAGGCAAAATGAGAGATTTGTTGGGAAGATGGCAGAGGAATCACTACACCATGAATTCTCCAGCAAATGACTCTGGAGAGAGGAGAAAAACCTCTCCGAACAAAAACGTCAATATAAGCATTAAATGACAAAACAAACAAACAAACCCACAGCTTCAGTCACACACCAGGTCAGATCTCTTCAGTATCTTAAGAGAAAACAAGTGGAACAGTATTGGTTTTCAGGTGAAAATTAAAATAAACTCTTAACACATAATTGTACACAACTAGCAAGAACAGAATTTTTCATGAAGGGCAGACAGTGCTTTTAGGGAGAGCTAAACACTTTCTGCTTTGGCAGGGTTGCAGAGCTGAAGCAGGGATATGATTTGGCAGTATATTGACTGCATGTTTTTATCCTTTCGGCTGCTTAAGTTCTAGGAGAAGTAACTTGAACAGGACTACGGTTTAATACACTGAGGCTTACACAGAAGGTATTATTTTCTCTTTGACAGGGTCCAGTGCTATTTTTATGCTGTTTGATAGAGAGCTGCTGTTAGGCCTCAGGGAAGGGATAGCGATTCTTTAAGTAGGGCTTTGCCTAACAGCAGCTTCCTCCCTCCTGCCACTTCAGCCACCTCCTCCGACATAGGAAATGCCTGACTCTCCTTTTTCTTTAAAAAATACATGTTTTTAACTATCTCTTTGGTATTCCGCCTAACAAACCCTGGCTTGCTTGTGCAGGATGCCTAACTCCAACACCAGCCACTCTGTTTATTAGTCCCTTCCTCCCCACTCCAGTGCCCAGCCTCCCTGCCTCCTCAATCACATGTGTTGTTTCTCATTTAAATGAACAGTTGGATTCTTTTATTTCTTACAAGTGCTGGATTCGCCTTATCGCCCTCATTCCTTTGGGGGTTGCCAATTGGTTTTATCCACGGATGTATCATTTCTCATGCTTCCCTTTTTTCTTACAAAGAGAAAGAACCACTTCGTCAACAAGCCTCTCTGGAGTGGAAGATTAAAAACCTAGACATCACCTACCTTGCAGCGCTACTCCCAACTGGGTTGTGTAAAACTCAATTAAACTTGTCCCCATTGAATACTGCATTACAGTACATTAAACAGAAAATTCTTCAAGCGTGATGACAAAGCTTGAAACCTTGCCTCAAAGCTGTTCCTTGTAGCTTTCTTTAACATTTCAGTCTTTATGGTGCAAGTCTCCCGTTGACACAACTTTAGTCCAGCTATGAAAAATCACAGAGCCCCACAGGGATTAAAAGAGAAAGAGGAGGAGGGGAAAAAAAAAAAGAGAGAAGAAAAAAAAAGAAAACCCTGTCAAAGCTGGTCTTGGCACTTTCCTTAGCGCATCTATTGAAACTATATCACCAGCAGACTAGAACCTGAGAAGTATTAGAGAGACCTATGAACAACCTGACAGTTCAGATTAACACTATGTTCAGTCTGTTTGGCTGCCTTTCTGTATTTTCTTTTCTCCAAGAGAAACAGGTATTCATGATCCCCCAATTAAAAAAATCGTATAATGCATTAAGATTGGAACAAAATTTGAATTAAGGAAGGGTACAATTCTGAGAAAAAAAAATGCGTCAAACCAATTACAACCTTCTCCCAAATCTAAATGCCACTGCTTTCTAAAGAAGTGTGAATCAAGATCCAAGTACATAGCCATACGTCATTGTGATGTAAATGAAATACCAAAAAATTGCTGCTAGTATTTCAAGTATTAGTTTCTTCCCTTTATGAAATTATGATGACAAGTTTACCACAAATTTTTTTCTACCTGAGGTCACACTAGCTCTACAACTAAGAACTGGAAAGATTTCAAGTTCTAAGAGTTACTCTGAGGAATTCACTAAACAGCAACTTGTCCATGGGGTAAGTAAGAATTTTATTCAAAATTTCCCAAAGCAAAAGTTATGTATGCTTGAAAAGGGAAAAAAAGAACACATCAAATGCATTCAGAAAAAAATCCCACTTTTCTTACATAAATGTAATCAAATATAGCCATGTTACATGTCAGCACCTCTGACTCCAAGCATACATAAGTTATCAAAAGTCTCACTGACTGAGTAGTTACATTTCAACAATCCATCAATATGCTTCCAAATAATTCTTTATTCTCTTGAGTCTTCATAGCAGTAGATGCAAAGAGACATGTTAAGCATCCAAATCCTTCCTAAAAAATAAGGCTTGAAATGTTTGCTTCTTACCTCCTGCCTTAAAACCATGCATACTGTTACTTCACATGTTACAAAGCATTTAAAAACCACTTCCACTCAAAAAAACCTATTCCTGGATTTTAGTCGCAAGTGCTGTAAAACACGTATTCACTATTTGGGCTGTTCAGACATGAAGAGTACTATATAATTCTTTTTCTTTCTTGTGTACAATTGCTTCATTTTATACTAAATATTCTGAGTAGACAATACAAAAGAATTTTGAAAATGCCGCGTCATACGCATGCTGTTGCTCTGCAAAATTTATTTAGTAGTTCAGATAGGCGTAGTTAAGTGCTAGTTTATCACATATAGGCCGCTGTATAAGCTTTTAAAAAGACAGACTGATGCATGCCATTTTAAAAGAGGAACAAAGTGCAAAAGTAATTAGGCAATCACGTATTATCAAAATGTTTGGACCCAGTTGCTTCTGGCAGTTCCTTTTCTTCACCTGCAATCTACTTAAAGTTCTATGTGCCTCCCCTTCTGGGTTTTAATTTGCCAAAGAGCCCTGCTGGTAAGGCAATATTTAGTATCTATGATGAAGAGATGCCAAGGGACTTGTAAGTCCCTGCTGATGACCTTCCCTGTCTAGTGACAATTTTTTTCCATCTCTGGAGGGCAGAGTTCAGTATGTTTGTGTACATACAATTTACGGTATATTATACATAGGACTACTCAGAGGCTTGGTTCATCCTTTTTTTGGACATTACCTAAATTTCTGCAGAATAAGAATTTGAGGAAAGAAATGGGAACAGTGATTGAGGAAAATTATGGGATGGTTCCTTACTCTACTACATCAGTTTTGTACCAGTAGATGCTAATGAAGGTAACTGACTGTGCTGCAAAATAATAAAAAAAAAAGACAATGTACAAACCAAAGACTATATTTTGAAAATATTTTAATAATGGCCAGACTTCATGAATGAAGATCTGTGGAAGGTCTTTGTACGCCTTCCAGCCTGCGCATTGGATTTATTTCAGGTGGGACACAGTGCGCGCAGAACTGAGCCCACCCTTTAATCCTAAGGTTCATCTGCCGGGGCCAAGCGAGCTTGGACAGTGGCAGTGAGGTCCTCAGGACGTAGGTGGATTGCCTTACAGGGCTAACGGGCTCCACCTGCCCGGGGAGTTTCCCCGACCGGGAATCGAACCCGGGCCTCGGCAGTCACAGTGCCGTATCCTTAACCACTAGACAACCAGGGGCTCCCGAAAATATTTTAAACAACCCAAAAAATTAACAGCTGTTCCCTGTGTTAAGAATACAGCCAAACTGGTCCAGTGCTATGGGAAAAGTCTATTTTCCATAGAAAGATTATTTATGTCAGGATAAAGTAAAATAATATAACAACTCTACAAGAATATCAGGTTTAAAACTCAGATTTTTCTCTAAGAATACCATAGGAAAGTAAGATCATTTCCTAAGTAAAAAGAAATTGTTTTTCTTCCGAGTAGAATTTTTCTTCTTTTTATGTCCTCCACTTGTGGTATTAGTCTACAAAACTCTTTAGCTTAGCAAATATTAATCCATTTTCATCAGACATGCCATATGAAAATAAGCAATAGGAAAAGAAATGGTGTACTTCTTTTATGTTCTATTGTTTTCAGTAGGGTATACTCATCCCACTAGCTAATTCTGCGGGGCTATAGCAAACGAATTCATTGCAACATGGATCAGAGGCAACCTTTTCCAGGATCTAAAAAGTTGTTATTATGAAAGTGATATAGTTTGATGACTCAGGTGTTTGATTCACAGTAGATAGCTAAAATCTGATCAGGCAATTTCCAAGAGACAAAATTAGATCCACATTTACTGTTAAAAACTGCAGGATCTCTCTTTTTTCCCCATTATCCAATGTTATTAGAAACAGTGGCTGGAGTCTGCCAACTGCAAATACAAATTCACCCAACTTTTCTCCAGAAAGAAGGTATAGAAGTTAAGCAAAAACAAAGAATGCTGCTGGATATTAATGGTAGACTGTCATGCCAAAGTGCTCAAAGAAAATGTTTGCTAATCAGTTTCTATTGATTCCCCTGTAACATGGGGAGATGACACGTGGGATGTGATACAGCCATCCAGGACTGACACAAAAAAATAGCAGTCCCAAACATAAGAATTTCCTTCAATATCTTCAGCTTGAAGACCAACTCTTAGACCTCCTGTGTACCAGTTTAACAGCTGAAAAAAATACTATTTAAGAAAATGCACTTGTTAAGGAAAGTACTTTCCAATGAGTGCTTTTGGAGACATCTCTGACTTAGAAACTGAATTGTTTCTGTACAATTAGACCTTTGAGTATTCAACTATTCACAAGTTTAGACTTTGCAATAATTAGAACACACTAGCACTAGGATCATGCTTCACTTCCCTGAATATGTTCATACGTTCTTAAAGAGAAGAAGGTCATGTGTCACCTCATCACTTTTTGGAATCTTCTAGCTGAATATATTATAGGGGTTTTTTGGGTGCAATTGATCCAAAATTATTTTTTTCTGATTAACATCACTTGGAGGCATTTTTATAAAGGAAAGGAATGGTGTTTCAGAAAGAACAATTTTTATGATGCGGGGGATCATTTTTTAAAGATATCAAAATATTCAGGCTGCTCAGTGTCCAAATGGATTCACTTATGTCCTAGATTATAAAATTAAGATCAAACCAAGAAAACAGAATGTAGAATATAGTTCCTTTTACACACATTTCTGTAGGACAGAATGAAGAGAAAACAAATAATGAAATTTAGGAAGTGTATCAAAAAAGACAGAGCAGTGCCACAAGTACATAAAGCCGAAGATCATGTTGTAGCATGCCAGAAAATTGTCGTGCTTCACTTGTTATGGTGCATTGGATATAACTGAGAAATAGCTGGCATGTACAAACCCAGCATTCTCTCAACTCATTGCAGAACTTCTGCCATGTAGGGATTTACATAGAAAGTGCATGGAAAGAGAAAAAATGTATTTAAAGAGAAGGTCTCAGGAGACCTTCTGAGAGGTGCAAAGGACCAAAAGTGGCTTCCAAGCAAGAAACAAACACAGTCCATTCTTTAAACCGCCATTAAAATTTCAACTTTTCCCCTAACTTAGCTAGTTAAACCCAAATAAAATATATAATACTTTACATCATGAACAGTAAATTGCTCCTAGACCACTGGGTCATGAAAGACTCAGGACGGTGTTCTGAACCTATAACCAATGCTTGTTTAGCCCTAATTAATATCTACTTTAGAAGGGAATGGAAGATAAAAGTCTCAAAGTCATACTTCAGACTACACTTCCCACCAAAGTATTCCACTGAAAAATATCATTGTTTGTGATTTTATACTTCATTTGCTCCAATGATAAATATAATTTAATTGAAGCTTAATCATAAAACTGGTTTAGCCTTAGCAATCTGTCACTCTTATTTTAAATTTTCATTTAATTGTAACTTGAAAATGCATTTAAACCTCACACAATTTAAACCACTAAAATGCATGGGCAACCACCATAAAAGCAAGCCCATTCACAGATTGTTAATAGAAGATGCATAGTGATCACTTGATGTGACCCTTATAATTTCCTAGTGTAAAATATTGCCTTTTCACTACATACTTTAAGTTCAACTGCACATCTTATAATGCCAGCAAATATTTTGTCTGGCCAAAGACACTCCTGTCTCTCCTGCATGTCGATGCTTCCATTCTTACATATCTGAACATCTGTTTCATCTAAAAGACCAACCACAATACTTCATCTTACGTTTTCAAGTTGAAGTTAGAATATATGGAACCTGAATGTACATAAATCTATGGGAGCTAATGAAATACATCCAGAGTCCTGAAGAAACTGGCTGATGTAGATGTCAAGTCACTCTCCATGATATTTGAAAAGTCGTGGCAGTCAGGTGAAGACTCAAGTGACTGGAAAAGAAAAAACATTTTATCCAGCTTTAAAAAGGGTAGAAAGGAGGACCCTGGGAACTACCAACCTGTCAGTCTCACCTTTGTGCCTGGGAAGATCATGGTACAGATCCTTCTAGAACTTATACTAAGGAACATGAAGAACGGGGATGTGATTCAAGACAGCCAGCCCAGCTTCACCTAGGGCAAGTCCTGCCTGACCAACACAGTGCCCTTCTGTAATGGAGTGACTCCATCAGTGGACAAGGGTTGGGTTAAAAATG
This sequence comes from Pachyramphus minor, assembly GCA_013397135.1. Taxonomy (NCBI): domain Eukaryota; kingdom Metazoa; phylum Chordata; class Aves; order Passeriformes; family Tyrannidae; genus Pachyramphus; species Pachyramphus minor. The sequence continues at coordinate 493,872 of VYXB01007046.1, forward strand.
TCATTTATTTGGACTCGTGCAAAGCCTTTGACATCATCCCCCACAACATTCTTCTCTCTAAACTGGAGAGAGATGGATTCCATGAGTGGAATGTTAGATGGATAAGAAAGTGGCTGGAAGGTCACATCCAGACAGTAGTGATCAACCGCTCAGAGTCCCAACGGACATCCATGACAAGTGGTGTCCCTCAGGGGTCCGTATTGGGACCAGTGATATTTAATATCTTCATTAATTACAAGGACAGAGTTATCAAGTGCACCCTAAGCAAATTTGCAGACAATACCAAGCTGAGTGGTGCAGAAGACTCATACAAAGGACAGGATGCCATCCAGAGGGATCTGAATGAGCTTGAGAAGTGGGCCCATGGGAATCTCGAGAGGTTTAATAAGACCAAGTGCAAGGTGCTGCATCTGTGCAGAGGCAAACCCCAGTATCAATACAGTCTGGGGATAAACAGATCGAAAGCAGCCCTGCTGAGGAGGACTTGGGGGTGCTGGTGGATGAGAGGCTGGACATGAGCTGACGATGTGCACCTGCAGCCCAGAAAGCCAAACGTATCCTGAGATGACTCAAAAGCAGTGTGGCCAGCAGGGTGAGGGAGGTGATTCTGCTCCTCTATTCCACTCTGGTGAGATCCCAGCTGGAGTGCTGTATCCAGTTCTGGGTTCCCAAGTACAAGAAGGACATCGACCTGTTGGAGAGAGTCCAGAGCAGGACCACCAAGATTAGAAGGATGGAAAACCTCTCCTACAAGGAAAGACTAGGAGAATTGAGTTTGTTCAGCTTGGAGAAGAGAAGGCTTTAGGGTGACCCAATTGTGGCCTTTCAGTACCAGAAGGGAGCCCACAAGAAAGATAGAGAGGGACCTTTTACAATGGCATATAGTGACAAGAGGGAATGGTTTCAAGCTAAAAAAGAGTAGGTTTAGACTTGATAAAAGGAAAACATTATTTTCTGTGAGGGTGGTGAGGCACTGGAAGAGGTTGTCCAGAGAAGTTGGGGATGCCTCATTCATGGAAATAAAAAGTCCAGTCTGATGGATTTCTGAGCAACCCAGTATAGTGAAAGGTGTCGCTGTCCACAGCAGGGGGATTAGAACTAGGTGATCTTTGAGGACCTTCCAATCCAGACGCTTCCATGATTCTGTTTTATATTAGTCAATTCCTGTTAACCCAGTTTCTCAGTTTTCTCATAAATGTCTTTCATTTGTTCAGATCTTGAATAATTAGTGCACTGTCCTAACTGTAAAAGGAAAATTTCAAATTACGTGTGTTTCTACATCACCATTGTTGTTACTAAATACATCTGAATAAGTCTGAATAAACCTCTCTTCTAGTGTTTCTAATACAATTTACTTTTCAGTATTCTTTTTACATTGGTTTGCACTCTGTAAAACATATATTTTTCTCTGTGTTGTCTTCCATTTTCACCATTTTATTGCAAAACGAACATTCTTCTGTAATTTCTAAAGCTAACAGTAGTAATTTTCATGAGCTGTAATAACGTTACCTAGGACTTATTCTTTCTATCTTCTGAAGTCTTTTACAAATAATGTTTCCTCCCAACGAGTACTAACCTGTGACAGTGTAAGTGTTCCAAAGAGCTGGAGCTGCCCATGCAGAAGTATATATCTCAGCTATAGGAAGAGATTTCAGAACTTTCTGTAACTTGAGTGAAACCCTAATTGAGGCCCAAGGTTTTGGTTTTTATTATTATAGATTTATATGCATGTATCCATGTGTACATACCTGTATACTATGATATAATCATAGAAAATTATCTTAGACGCAAATTCTGATCCAGAAACAAGCCTTGGTTCTTAATACCACTGACCAATTCAGTCACGTGCATCACCACTTAGTTACAGAACATCTCTACAAAATCTGCTTCAACATCACAACCAACTTCAAGTATCATAAGTTAAGCACACTCTAGCTAAAATGTGTTTCTGTTTGACAGCATCACATTGCCCCACATACCCCAACACAATTAAACTGAAACAAGAATGAAAAAAAAATCTGAAAGAGCATTTTTGTCTGTACTTTTTCTAACAACAAATGAAATAAAATTTTTTAAAAAGCTGCTAAGTTTTATCTGTGTCAGCAGTAAGATGGGCTGATTCCTTAGATATTAAAATAACATTAAATTATGTTTCAATTTCTTCATACTGTCTTCAGTTTTCTTCAGAGAGGACTTGAACAGTGGGAAGACTAATTGATGCCCCAGCCCTGGTGAAAAGAGGGGCAGCTGCAGGCACTGTGAGCATCCTGCCTCAGGTACATTTCGCACCATGCTGGAGTTCTTTCCCTAACCTCCAGTCTCCCTTCTCCCCATTTCACTACACACACTTCATAATCGGCCTTAAAAAATGGGGCACAATTCCCATTGCAATAGGAAAAATAGATGTGTTCTGCAGTGCCTCAGCACCACAGCACCCTGCTGTGAAGTCCTGCTCCTTGTGGCCTCTGCCTACAGTACTGAGCAGTGCTAGAATGCCATGGGAGAAGGAGAGAAATGCTGACATCGATCTTTGGATCAGAGAGCACACAGATTGATCCCCAGGATCAATAGAGAGGTCAAGATTCAGTCACACATGATCTCTAGCTACAGCTCTTAAATAATTCCTAAAAGACAATGGAGGGAGATATATGTATGGACGTGACCAAGGGTTACATCTTGATCCCATTTTCTGTTTAAGGAAACCTACACACCAGAAGAACATATAATTTCAGTTCCTTTCAGCTCTAAATCCATTTTCCTGAGCATAAAACAAATCTCAGTGTTCTTGGTATTTCAACAGAACCTATTAATTTCCTTTAACATATACATTCTTTTAGACTTCTTTAGTGCTAGGAAGACTCCTTAAGCTCCTAAATTAACAATGAGAACAAAAAAAGCACAAATTGCTTTTAAAAGTAACACAGATTCTAAATAACATCAATAAATAAATTAGGTAGGATCCAAAATCAGACTAGGGAATTTGGGAAGAGAGAGCTACTATTACTTGTGTAAGCAAGCACAGGAAACACCTGCTGGAGTCTCCAGAGTAACAAGAATAGAAGCTTAGGGACTTAATAATAAATCACTGGCTTGCAAGTCAATTAAGTGGCCAAAAACCACCTGAATTCCACCCATTGTGGCATAATAATGGCCTTGCTTGTAAGCTGCTAAAGACAAAATACATCCAACATGATTTGAACGTCGCATCCCAGGCAGCCCAGCTCCACAGCCCACCTGGACATCACAGCTGCACATCACACAGGTTTTCCTGGGAGCTTGGCATCTTGAATATAAAAGAGTCTTCCTCGAATTATTACCACCAGGCATAGACCATTTAGAGGTAAGGGACACAGAATTCTCACACTGCACTGTCCATTATAGACACAGCTACCTTGAAAGGGGGAAGAATATATTTCTACATTTTTCAGCTTTTGCTTTTATGTGGCATACCTTTAGTTTGCCTTGCATCACAAATGCTAATTTCATAGGAATCACTATAAAACAGGCTGCAGATTAATCCAGCCCCCTTTCCTCCCATACAGACATTTTATACTTAACACCAATGAAGCTGCCTGAAAAGAATGACCCAGGTTTGATATTAGGCTTCTAGGTCATGGTTTCACCTTGACAACAGCTCTTTCATTTCAAGCAGTAACATTTGCCAGGATCCCTAAGGTGTTTTCATTTTTGTCAAGAAGTGTAGGGGAAAAAAAAGTATGAAAAAAAATGATAAATCTTAATTCACAAGCTACAGGACTATCTCTGTGTCTCCAGCACAAAACTTCAAATCCAATCCAGGACCTGGATGTGTATTAGAAGGCTGCAGATTTAAACCTTGTCCACCATGATCAAACTGGATTTATGAAGCATCATAACTCTCCAGACACCATCCAGCAGCTTATTAATTTAATAGACTCCTGTCCATTCCATGATGTTCCTGCCCTGACAGTCTCTCAAGATAAGGTGAAAGCCTTTTGACAGGACAGAGTGCATATATATTTTCTTCTGTTTTCTTGTGGATGGGGTTGTCGACAACTTGAAATGTGTGGCTCAGCAAATTTGGTTGTTTTTTTTTTTCCCCTCTTCCTTTGCAGGGAAGATGACAGAAGTAATGGTACCACGAGCACCAAGGGTCACAAGGTTATCGCAGTCTACTTAGCATAACACATTAAAAAAACACAATTTAATTAAACACATTTAGCATCTATATCATATCCTGAAAATAAGGACAATATTTTTATTAAAGAGATTTCTAAATCGCTGATTCTTCTGAAATTGACTTAGAAAAATGAGGGACAACTACATATATTGAAAAAAAAATCTGCATTCTGTTTGCATTTATTGTTGCCAGTGGTCTCAATGGTTGAAGCAATATTTCTTTTCACATGATCACAATGGGAAGTACATACTGGGCTTCTTTTCCATCTTGAACATCTCACAGGTGACTTAATGGACTCAGTGTACAGTTTTTTAAATCTTCAGTCCAAAAAAATATAATCCTGTGCAAATCATGTCAGTATTCTGCCTATTTTCTTGTCTCCTCAAATGAAAAACAATTTCAATTTCAAACTATGAAATAAATTACATAATAAGTGATAAGAAGAACATAAGAAAAAAAGACCCAAATCAATATACATATAAAAACAACCTAAAAAAAATTTTGGCTGCTATGTAAATATAATGCACTAATAATGAACAAAAGCATGTTCATGTTGGAAGTAGAAATATAGCTGTACACCTGTATTTCTTGTCATTTTCCCTTTATTATCTACATGCTTAGAATTTAAAGGGCATGTAGTAATTCACTGTATGCTATTACATACATACGTATAAAGATGCATAAAATAAACTTTTTATTGTAGATAATTAAGAAAATATACAAGGCCCTGACCTCTAACTCCCTAAAGCAGAAAATCCCCCACTGGATCTCTTTGTAGAGGTAAAAAAATAAAAAAAATACAGTCCTGCTTTGTGAGTTCTTTGAAGCTGAGTAGCATTTGAATTAAGTCTACAACACTGTGTCTGCCATAAGCAATAAGAAGTGATGGGGACAAAATATTTTCTCCTTCTGTGGCCAGCAAGGAAATTATCAGGACTGATCTGCAATAGTTTCATTTGCAACAGTGCCATTTGGCATCCTGCCTTCTCAACATCCCTGCAAAACCAAACATGGAGCCTGACATCTACTTGCCTACCAATCATGCCCATTATGTCTCTATCATGACACATTCTTCCAATGACTGTGAAAGCAGATATATTATTCCATGTAAGCATTACACACATAATTATAATTCTATTGAGAAATACTTTGCATTACCTTTGATATTCAGGTAAGTGTCACATGTATGCTGTTGAAAACTCAGATAAAAAACAGTGGATACAAAGAAAGAACAAAAACCTTTAGCATCACCAAAGGCTTCAGCACATTGTTTAGCTAACGGAGGCGTCCAGTAGGACAGGAGATACTGCAGTTTTCTGACTGTCCATGTGGAACAGACTAAGTAAATTCACTCAATTTGCTTTTAATAGTATGTGGAAAGAAGCCTCTTGCAATCTAAAATATATGTCCCAAGTTAACCTTTGGCCTACTAAACAACTTGTTCTCTGACCCAGACCAAATTATACTCATAGTCTAATGCAGCAGTGTTTAAACTCCTTGTGATGTTTGACCTGTGTCTCATTAGGTTCCCTGATGCTGTATGTCTGTGGTGCAATGTACCATTACATTGCCTGAAGTTGCAGGGGCAAAAAAAGAGTATGTGCTGGCTGAAAACTCTTTCGCTCAGGAAAACATGGTATCAAGGTTCTCACAGAACAATTAAGAAAAGTAATCCTGTGTCACTAAAGAAAAATTTAAGAACCCTTTTGTTACAACAACTGAATTTTCCTGCACGTTAAAAATCAGAATGTTTATTTTAAATTAGCGAAATTAATTAAAAATTGCCTTCAATTTTTACTAGTAATTTCATGTAACCTTTTTGCAGTGTGTTTTCAACATATCACGCATATATAAGCTAAATAACTCACCCCAATACCAGTGAATTTAGTAAAGAGTTAGGTATTTACTGACTTATTTTAAGTGAACCATGGGTCCATGCAGCCAGTGGAAGCCCCGGAAGGGTTGGGCACAGTCCTCTGCCTCTAGCCCCAACTTCTGCCCTGCCCTCTCCACTCTGCTACCTTTCCTCAAGCTGCTATTTATAAATTAGCTACATGACACAGTTTCAGTGTGGGCAGCTGTCATTTTAACTAATATCATCCTGTAAATCCTCCCTAACAGGCTTCTTCTCTATTGTGATTGGAGAACAGACTTTCTCGAGCAGCTTTCAAAAGCCACATCTGTTTGATCAAGCACCCATCCCTTAGCTGTGTGGAGCAGCACTACCCTGACTTCACTCCCCCCCCTCTCTCCAGTTTTGCGTTCACCAAAAGAAAATGACAATTCTTGGATCTCACCCTTAGGCAACATTCTTCCTAGCAAGGATTTTGTTATAGTTGCTCAGTGGGCATTGACTGTGATTTCACTTATGGAGACATGGAGGCTTTTTATGGCATCTGATATCATGTGTCTGCACCACCGGTACAATTAACAGGAGCATCCTGTGGAATCACTTACGAAGATGTCATGCAGTGCCTGTGGAACCGCGCTGGGGTGAGGATGGGTTTTTCTCTTCCAGCATCCTCTCACAAATAACGAAGAGCATAAACTACTCAGTGAGGCCAGGCAGAGGAAGAAATAACATCCATAAATCACTAATGGAAATGCAAAACCGAACACTGCCTCACACAAACCGAGACGATGGCTGCCTTAAGAAGTATGCGAATCACTGGCTGTGGCTCCTTCCTTTTTGGCAGCTGTGCTTGACCCCATCCCACCATCTCATGTACCAGCACCCATCCCTCTCCCTCCAAGGGGTAGACTGCAAAGTGGTCATTTTCTGACTCGAGCTCTGCAGCAGGAGGTGTGCCCCACGGCTGCCACCTGGCCGGCAGAATGCTCAGTGGTACGCGACGCAACCCGACCGGCCCAGACACACGTTACACATGTTGGTTTTCCTGCACAGAGTTATCCTGTGGTGCTCTGCAATCAATTACTGTTATACCACCATCATTAATAATTTTCTTAATGAAAATGATTCTGTTGATCTCCGTTGTATTTTAATTATCAGAGTTAAGCATAATTACACTGCAGCTCTGAGCTGGCATGTAGACTCCTTTAGGGCGCAATTTTGTTTTAACACACTGATAATGTAATTTTACATTGTGTCAGTTGTTTAGTTATTATCCAGTCGTACAATTCCGCTGTATTCCTGATAACAGATAATAACCTTAGCACCTCCTATATCCTGAAGTCATTTAAAAAGCAATATTGGAATTTCACAACTAGCTAACTTAATCGCCTTATGATTTTATAATTCCCACAGCTAAATATTTGTACAGACATCCTGTTTTAACAATGCCACTAAACATATGGTATCCATACATTTCACATAAATGGTTTAAATAATATCTAGGAAAATGTCTGTTACATGAGCACGGCTTTTAGTCTGTGCAACTGTGTTTTCCACACTGTTTCTATTCCGGTTCAGTCAAAATTTAATTTTCAAAATCCTTGCCATCCTAGTGAAAGATTTGAAGTAAATATCCCAGCCCCTTCCTAGCTTGTGGAGTAACTCCCGTATGTGGTCTTAGAGATTTTCCCGGTCTGGTGAACAACTTTGTTAGGAATGAATGTTTCTCAGGTACACCATGTGGCAATGACCATACAGTTCATGCACCTATACTTCCTAACAATATATCTTGCCTGAATTACACTGTAGCTGTTTTTTGAAAACAACGTATTTATAATTTTAGATAAGCCACAATTCATAAAATCTGTCTCTCAAATCTCAGTTTCTAGGACATATCTCAAATTAGCAAATAGACTAGTTTTGAAACATGAGAGAAGTTTGAGGAAAATATTAAAACAAAAAGCGCAATTTTTTAGTAATATAATTACAGTTGTAAAAGTTTCCTTTCAAAAAAATGGTCTGGAATAATGGCATATGCCATGAGTAGCCAGCTTGTATCAGAGTTTGTGAAATGGGAAAATAAATTCATTATCCCTAATGAACTGTTTTTCTCTTTTCTGACTTGTCCTAGTATTGGAGAAATGTAGTTATAAAAACACAAGTAGTGATCCTAAACTAAGTAGAATAATTAGAATACCACTAATTTCAAACACTGAATATTTATTTCATAGTTATTCACTCTGGATGTATTCTGATGTATGTTTTTAAAGAGCTGTTTTCTTCATCTAAAGATTTGTGATTCCACTGTAATAACTTAGTAATATAATCCTACATGTGTACATCATATATATACACATACATACACACAAACAAACTTCCTGTGTTTGCTTGTTTAGAGAAAATATTTTATGGAAAACATTGAAGGGGGATTGGGAGTTAGCTGGCCAATTCAAATTCTTTTTAATAGAACCTGCATTCTAGGCACCTATCCCCATGATTATTCTGTGTGCAATATGTGGGTGATTACAGTGCTCACAACCTCTAGTGAACTGGAAATCTGACTGACATTCCTATGTTCTTCTGAATGATCTGGGGAAAATTCTGCTCTCAAAGATATCACTGTAATAAGCTAAAAGGAAATATGGCATGTGCTTCTGAGTCAGCAACTGATCGACCAGCACCACGTACTTCTAGCCAATTCTAAACTTATCTTCTCCTTAGAAATGCGCCGATTTACTCTACTCATCTCATCTTGAGTATAGTATGGAAAACAGCTCCCAGGTGACCAAATCTGCTACACAGACAATTCCATACATTTGTTCAGCTAATTGCTTTCAGAAATAACAATGTATTGCTAAGCAAACTAACAAAATTATACACATGCAACTACAACATAACATCGAATTACAGCTACATGCCAGCTGACACTGTTTCATTAGAAGTAATGGCACTATAGGAGACAGAAAGCTAACACAAATCAAAACAATGTAATCTGGAATGATGAGATACAAATTGAAGGTAGAAACATTATTCTATTTATTTATTTTACCATCTTCTATTTGACATTGTTTTGTGATCCGAGTCAATTAATCTTTCTAGTACAAAAATCCCAGCAGAGCTCAAGGTAAGAGTAGGTGCTTAATGACCAACAGAACAGCCACCTCGAAGTGAAAAGAGAGGAACAGAATGCAGTGAAGGCAAAGCATAACTATAACTTATTTCTTGCATTAATTTAGCGAAGTAGCAGGTTTTAAACATGTATTTATCCTCAAATTTACCCTCAACTTTAGTTATAATAGGCATCTCTGGTAGAGACAGTAGAATTCACCTTGAGTATTGTATAACTGTCTCACCATACCTTGTTAACGAAGTAGTAATATAACCAGTGCAATCAGTGAAACAATATCCATCACCTTTGAATGAAAAGACTAATGTTTTGGGCTAGTCATATTGTATCAAACTGAAGGAAGTTCTCAGTGTTTGACAAAAAAAAAAATTATATTTCAGTAGATTAAATCAGACAGATAGCACTGAAACTGTCTAATGAATTAGTGTTTGTAAAGTACTTTGAAGACGAACAGTCCAACTGGTAAATATGTGCTAAGTATTATTATAATTACAGAAAGAATGTAATACTTGGTAAGATATCATCCTATAGGAATTTGCAGAAGCTATATCTTGGAGGGAAAGTAGTTTTCCATTACATTTAAAAGTTGTTGTAGAAAAGTTTGCCTGTGATTATTCAATACTATGAACAGCAAACTGCAGCTCTGGATTCATGAGAAAAACTTCACTGTGTTTGTTACTCAGAGCACTTTGCTGCTTCTTCCTCTTGGGCTGCAATCAGCAAGCTGTGAAGGGAGGGCAGCTCAACCCTTTTTAGATCTGAGCCCAGTTCTCTAGTACTGCAGGTGTTTCAGGTTGTAGAATGAATGTGTTGACATTCTGTAATTATAATAGAAAGAATTTATAAGACCCTGGTGTGCAACTCATTTTTAACATGCAAATTCCCTGTTTTCAGCGTTTCAACTTTCAAAGGCTTGTGGCAGTTTAAAGGCAATCCTCTTATAAGTGTATAAATTGCAATGATTATAGGAACAAGTTGTAATTGTTTCTAGTAAGTTTTTAGGAGTCTTTGATGTTATGATTAGTGTTTTGTATGTTAATATATTGATATGGATGCTTATTTGCCTGGATGCTTGTACACTGAAATGGTCACTAGGTTGCCTCAGCAAACAAATCTTTGATCTCAGTAGGTCTGTTTGGTTAGAAATAAAATCTAAAAGAAATTAAACAAGAACAGTGCATGTTCTGAAGTATTCACAAAGTACTGAGATTGGTGATTGAAATACAAGGAAGAAAAGTCATAGTTTTGCAACCTGATCTTTAGGGTGAATGCCAAACACAAAGGCTACACTATTTTTATTCCACGTATTCAAGCGGGGTTTTTTTTTATTTGTTTTGTTTTGTTTTTTTTCTTTTTAACCATGCTGTAATGATTCCATAACTGCATTTAGAAAGCTTTCACAGTGACTGACCAAACAGTGACAGTGGACAGATAGTCCACGATCCTATGGACTGAACCTGAGACTCTTTGGATTGGTTCAAGGTGCAAGACAAAAGCCTTTGCATCTTGAACCAAAGGGGCTGTTAGATGTGGTAGGCTAGATAAAGCATGTTTGGTAGGGAGCCTCATAAGTACTTGTACGGACTTGAGCAAATCTGACAATTCCCATAAGACAGAAGTGATACCTCTTACAGTTAGCCAGTATTTTTCAGTGAAGCATCATCACATCATGCCATTACACAGAGACTGGAATGTCAGAGGTGACAACCCTGAAATCCAGTTCCAGTTATCCTCTGCTACCATGCTGACATAAAGTCTTTTCATAGTCTGATCAAGTCCTCACTCTTTTTATAAAACTGGATTTCAGTTAGTAGTCTGCAATGTAACAAAACGTAACATGGAGAAATGATATCCAGTATGCCCAATAAAATGGCAAAAAGAATTCATCTATACTCAGTTTTACTAATGTTTCCCAAGAGGCACTAACTCTCAGAGAGAAATGGATAGTATGTCAGCTGATGTCCTTTGGTGTTTAAAAAGCATTTAATAAACTGCAGAGACTATGTGGGATTTTATATAACTAAAAGAAAAAAAAAAGGTAAAACCAGAACATGGGAGGAAAATCAGAACGAAAACTGACCTTAAGGGAAGACATACTATTAATTTTCCTATTATGCAACAGGTATATGTTTGTCTCAGTAGTTTACACAACAAAGTAGAGAAAAAAATAAGCTTGTGTTTACCTTTGCTGTACACAATGCAGTTGTTTTTGTTGTCTTCTACTCCTTGCCAAGTCACATCCAGCAACCACTTGGGGCCAGCAGTCAGTACCATAGGGACTGAAGCCTTTGTCTTCTGTAGGAAGGATGATAACAAACAGATGCCATTTGCTTGCCTTGATTATGAACTTGAATAATAATAATAATAATAATTTTATTTTCAAACAACAAATCTCCAAATCCATAAGCCAAGTTCTTATTCCCCTGCCTCAGGATTTTTTTTAAGAAGAGACAAGCAGGAAGCTTTAGTTCTTTCATTGATTGAATGGTGAAACTATTATCCAGGATTTTTCTGAATGATATTGGATCAGATCTCCAAGATTAAGCAGATCTCTGGTGGCTGAGAATTATAAAGGGAATGCAGATGACTTTCACAGCAAAGGGCCAAGTGTTTAGAAGTGAACTTTAGACACATTGTACTTTATTATCAACAGGATCTCAGTATTTCCTGAAACAGACAGGAAAGAATTTAAAGAATTGGTATCCATTTCAAAGATCTGTCCTGGGTAACATTTGTATTATCATCGGAAATAGTTGTGAATGGATAATGGAATTTTCCCTCTTTGCTATGTGTTGATGTGTGATTTTACTATGTCTGAAATCATAATAATGCTAATAATTCACAGCACTTTGTCTCTAAAAAGACTAAAAACCAAGTTGCATTAATCCATTCAAAGGCTCAGAAGTAAAGCATAGCATCATCACACCTAAAAGGCATGGAGGCAATTTAATAAAGCCATCTCCTGTCCATATTTCATACTCTATATTTAGAGAATTTGGTATTTGAGGAGCTAAGGCAGAGGGCCTCAAATTTATTAACATTTAACTCCTGTGGGTAATCCTGAGTTTGTCAGTATGTGGCACTGAGATGACACCCAGGTTTCTATAATTCAGAGTTCTTTTTCTCTGTACCAAGAAAGAAACCACAACAGAAAGTACAAACTGAAACAGTCACTTTGTAATTTTTAATTATTTTTTTCCTAGAATATAATTCTGTCCAAGACATTCCAACGTTCTATAAGAGAATTTAGTTATTTTTATATTCCACCAATAATTCTCTAGTTGGCTCCACTTACGTTTAATTGTGCTATGACTAAGAGAGTTAAAAAAAAATTAGATACAGAAAATCATAATGGACTTTCCAGATGCTTTGGCTACATTTATTATTTATGACTGTTCTAGAAATGTGGTGAAGTATAAAAAGAGTTACACAGAACCTACTGCACCCACAAAATAGACAGGAAAATATTTATTGAAAATATGATATTATTTAAAATATAACATAAGATATAAGTAATAATTATATAAAATATGTATCTACTATAATTATGACATATCAATATTTTAATAAGGATTATAGAAAAGTATACTAAATATCACAGATGATCATATTTCATCATATTATTTACCTTTTTAGATTCTTACACTGTTTTATCAAAGACAGTACTTTTTACTTAACATTCACTTCAGATTTTGCATTTTTCATACAAATGTTTAGGCATAAATCACACTTCACCTATATGCACTCCATGACACTTTTTATCCTCCGTAAGTATTGGAAAAAACAGGTAGAAATGATGAATGAAATTGGGAGAAAGGAATGTAACATCTGGCAAAAACATACTTACCTAGTGTAAAAATATTGAAACAAGAGACATGCAATGTCTCAGTTACTAATATTGCTTTTTCTATGGAAAGTTGCAGAAAGTAGGTTTGCTAAAGTCAACACAACTGCATGCACTTACATTTTTAATTGAAATTCTAATTAATAATTGACCAGTAAACAAGCCAATTTTACTTATTTTTTAAAAATTTGGTTTAAGTTCCTATGTAAATTACTAAGAAGCCTAATATTATCCGGTATGAAATCAGTGCAAAGTATTTACACATGGACTGTATAGAAAATAATGACGTAAACAAGGCATGAACTGAAAAAGAGCTGCAAGAGATGAGATGAAAGGTAATCAAAGTATCATCTCTATTTTCTATTATAGAAAAGTCTGGACTTTAGTGTAATTTACACCAAAACAGTGCTAAGCCTGCCATGGAAACAATGAAAAGTAGCTATTCCTCACATATCTGAGAATCATACCCAAATTAAATACAAGCTGTAACATGAATGTTAGCAACCACGGTTCCATAGCAATAATGAAGAATAGGATCAGGACATATTTCTAACACTTGTGCTTATATGCACTCTCAGTCTCTGGTAATCCCACATACAATCAAAAAACAGTGCAATATTATCCAGCTAGTGAGCTTTTCCAAGTACACCATAAATGATTAAGACATTCAAACAAGGTGTTCCTTTTTTTTTTTCTAAGTTGGTGGTCAAGCTGAAAAGCAGAACAAACCAAATCTTTTAAGTGCTGAAAGGATCATCTATTTAATTTTCATAAGATCTAATTCCTATTTCTAGTTTTCTTCATTCCAGACGTCTGACATTTCATTGTGTCTCTCCCATCTCTAAGGGTATTACCTGCATTAAGGTGGTATCAAAAAGCCTTAAATAATATCAGGATCTTCTTGTGCTGGGTAATAGTTTATTATCTACATAGTAAGGACAAATAATACGTCCTGGGAAAGGACTATACTTAACTCCTGAGAAGGAATGCTGAGGAAGAATGAGACGCATAGATATCATTTGGCTTTCTCATGGAGGTTAGTTTCTCCTTTAGTAAGGGGTAGGCTTAGTCCCAGACCACCATCCCAGTTTCCTCCAGACAAGGTAAGGAGCCCAGGCTGGTGCCTCATCCCTTCTGAGGCAAAGCAGGGCCAGCAGCAGGTAGACTGAGCACCAGCAGTCAGCATATATTTCTGCTTTGCCATTCCCCATTTACAGGCCTTTTTTGGAACTTAAAGAAGGACATGGTTATCACTAAATTAGCTTCCAGGTCGGCTTGGCAGTAAAACTCTTAATCAGCTCTGCAGCTGTAAGTGGTCTCTAAGCACTAGAGATAGGCTGGAGGAGGAACAGGGCGTTTTGTCTCACAACACTGCTAGCCTGGAAGAACTGGTGGACACCTCAAAAGAATTTCCCATTCTCTCATAGCTCTGCTCCCAAGCTGCACAGATATGTAAATAAACTTCTTTTAATATGAAAGCAAAACTTCACAAGGCCCTGGCTGCTTATAAAGCTTGGCAGCTCCACTGAGGGATATGAGTGAGCAATGGCTTGTCTTTGATGCACCTCACAGGCACATTGTGTGAGCTGTAAGGCGAGTCAGGACCATGGCAGCAGTTCTTGGGGTCCGGCATCCTGTGAGGTTCACACGTTCATAGGAGGTGTTCACCACTGAGAGAGGATTGCTCTTGTTGTGCCTTATTACATAGGAAGAACTGAAGCAAGCCTTCTGATTCAGGAAAGGCCATTTCCTTAAAATGGTTAAAATGAAAAGACCCCAGTTCAAGATAACAAGAAGCTATGGTTAAATCAGTCATGCCTTTATCACCTCAAGATTAGACTACTGCAATGCGCTACACCTGAGGCTACATTTTAAATCCATTTGAAAGCTGAAGCGGGTGCAGAATGCTGCAACCCGCTTTTAAAGCAGGATATCGTGCTTTGAGCGCATTACACCAGTGCTTTTTAATCTGCACTAAGTGTCTGTGGGATTTAAGGCACTGGTTACAACCTATGAAGCCTGGGACCTGTGTGTTTGAGATACCTAATTGAGACCTGCCAGGTCCTTTGTCTGAACTGTACAACCATGGCTGAGAACCACCAAGGAACATGACAAAAGGCTTTCTTAGCTTGACATAGAAGAAAGTCTTCACAAGGCAATATGTTCTTCATGACAGCTCTTCATCTTTGGAACATCATCCTCCTTGAAGTGGTTCATGCTCTCACTCTCAGAGAGTTCTATGAAAATCATCCTGTAATTCATAAGCTATACTTGTCATCCTGTAAAATATAGTTGGTCATTCCCAAAATAGTGGTGGTAGGTGTTACCTACTTTATGTTGTTGGAGTTTTTTTACAGTGCTATTAGGAATAACTCTAGCTTAAGAAAGGTACCTTTTTACACACAAAAAAAAGGCTTTCTTGTCACAGGAGCAATAATATTTTAGCTGCTTAGAAATAAGAATTAAAAAACCAAATATAATTTAATTTCTCCCTCCAAAAGAACTGCTACACATTGGTCAAAAGCTTACAAAAGATCCTGCCTACTGCCTAAGTATAATCACAGGGATCTGCTAACATGGGTGTCTGTAAGATGGGGCCATACAGTAGTAACCTCACATTTTATAAATGAGGGCACATTATAGAACCACAGTATTGTTCACTGCTCTACAGTAGGTAAGTGTGCATTCTACACTTGAGCAATTTTTACCTGAAAATGCAATTTCTGCTAATGTCTTTGTGCCGTAAGTAGACAAATTTGACAAGGACAAGCAGGGTCAAAGCTGTGATCTCTCAGGGAACAATTAGAATCAGCTAATGAGGATAAAAGAGGTCAGGCAGGCATCCACTTTTCACTAACCTTTGAAACAACTGGACAAACAAGGGAGGTAACCCTCAATAAATGTTTATATTCAGTCAAGAGGTTAATGGAGATAAAAATAGCCATCACAGTAGGCCGAAAATAGTTTTGCACTCTTGCTAAAAGGAATCAGTGCTGACAAATAACATTAGATGGGCTCCTTCCTGCAAAAATTTTCAACATATGATGTCTGTGGCCTGGCAGAAATTTGAGGAAACCCCAATGCTGAAGAGAAATACGGTATGATCATGTAGTTTGAAGTCTGTGAAATTCTGATGTTAAATGCCAGATTGGTGCCAGCTGTTTCCCAAGAAGCTGTGCTGCAGAAAGAAACAGGTGCTGAGCTACTGAGCTCATGTTCAGTAAGTCACTGTGACACAACCATCCTGTCCAAGGCAAAGTGTTCCAAGAAATGTTTGACATGAGGTACTGATACCCAAGGGCTTTCTTTCTAATTGTATTTTGGTTCCTGCACACAGATTTTCTTTCTAAATCTTCCAAAGAGCCTGACTACCTGTGAAAGATAAAGGAAGTTACCAAGATGTCTTTGTGCCCTTTGAGAAAGTTCTCATGCCCCACTATGCAGTGTTACTTTATGTAGCCAATTAAAGCAAAGAGTATACTGGGAAAAGAGCTGTAAATATACCTCAGGTGCCTTCAGATATGAGTATGGGAGAGTAAAACATCAGTTAATACACCAATGGAGGTTTCTACTATGAAATTCAATTTAAATTCAATTGGATCATCACAGGTTTGACACCTTATGACATGCTGAAACTGCAGAACAACCCCTCCAGGGAGGTTAAGTTCACCTTTGATGGTCACCGTATTCAATACAGCAAACTTTATAAGCTCATCGAATCAGTTCACCTGGGAAGGTCTCCTAAGGGTCATTCTGGACCAAGCAATATCAGAGATTTGTACAGGTCTCAGACTATCCCAAATATTAATATTTGTTTTAAGATGTTTTTGAATAATAATAAGAGTGATAACTCCATTTTATCACCTCACACTTACACTGACTGTCTTAATGTATTTCTTTACCATATAACTGATTATAAACTCATCAATCCCAGAGACAATCCCATCTAAACAGCCCAGTGGACAGACATAGATACATATTTTGTTGTTAATGTGTATGCAATCAGCTGGACTGCCTTTCCATTTCTGTAGCTTCCTTGAAAAACTTTATGTTTTTTCCAAGGAGGATTCAGTCTTGGAAGTACAGTTATCTCAAGGGCTTTTCTAGAAAACCTGCCAGTCAAGGCCTATGGCAGCACTTAACAGTGCCACATCTTTCTCTTCTAGACATGCAGAGGCAACTCCTCTCCACTCACACAACACTGGAGATGTCAGGAGGTTTTCAGTGTTGTGGTTCGATGCTGATGATGACACCACCAAATAAAGCAAAGACATGGCAATCTCCAGCCTGTAAACACCCACCCGGGAATCTTACAGTTGCACCAGGATTTCAGCTTTCACAGACCCCAACATGTTGAAACTTAAACGAAATGCAAAAGAAATTTTGCAATCCTTAATCCTTGTGGTTTAAAAAAAAAACCAAACCAAAAACTTTGAAAATCTGATATAAACATAATGGATGCAGTTAATTTCACCCGAATCTGTAGAGAGCCTGGGATAACTGTTTTAGCTACTACTTTACAGCTTTATGGGATTCAGTGTTTCAGAGGACTGTTCAAGTACCATCCATCAGACACCCATCTACATGAAGAGAGTCAAGAGTATACAAGAACCTGTATACCCACATAGACAAATTGTTGCTTATGATGGGCCATGAAACTAGCGGTGGAGAAAAGCAGAGTTACTCTCCAGTATCTTTTTTGGTGATAATAGAAGAAAAACAATTCAAAACATTTGAAAAGGCTGTGGTCAAACCAAAGCCTTTTAGTGCTTCAAATACAAAAAAGGCGGGGGTGGGAAATGCACACACAGATGGAATCCCAATAGACAGCTGGGATTCCCTGCAACTGAGAAACCCTGCTGTTTACCCCAAGAGATCATCACTTGTCAAGTGACAAAACTGAACATACATTTCACCATGTATCTATCAGCACTATGTACATTTCATCCACAAACCTAAAGCAGACCAAAGAAATTATTCAAACAAAAAAACTCCACACTCCAGGTATCTTAATATTTTACAACACTTGTCAAGATTTCAATATTATTTCAAATTTTTTATTGTTATCAAATATGCCTTCCTAATGCAAAATAAACGTGAACTAAACATAGGGATCATTTTTTGTTACAACTAAACATAGGGATCATTTTGTGTTACCTAGCTAGACTGCATTTTTTTTCAAATCTGTAAAACAAACATAAATCAAGTGTGACTGTAACTTAGGTACAAAGTAATGCTGTCAAAACAACTTCAGTTTGTTCTATTTAATCCAGGATGTCCTTAGAACTCATCTTCAACTTTAAACCAGGAAGGTTTAAATTAATCCAAATTGTACAGCACTTTGTCCTAGCTAAGGGTCCCTGTGATTTCTTCTGACTGCTCCTGTGGCCCTGGAGGAGGTAACAATCAATTCATTGGCACAGGAGTGGAAAAGCTGGAAACTGGACCTCTGAACACTCAATGATCTTCCACTGCCCACATCACCCTGCCTTGACAGACTTTCTACTCCTGTCCTTCTCTCCTATTAAGTCTTTATCTGACTTCACAGCTGCTCCTCTGCTGCCCTGTCCTCCCACCTTCTCTTTTTCTCCCATTTTATATATACCTAACTACGTATAGATAACTTCTCCCTTTCTCAAAGAGCATGGAATGGATAGCAGTGTATTTTGCCATCACGCTCTTGTCTTGACTTTCTCATTTTATTTTTCCTATTGCCCTCTGTCCTGTTCATTTTGCTCCTTGGGAAAGCAGTACATATATATTTATAGTGTGTGTAGACGATGACCAGAACCAAGAAATCATATTCTTAGTCAATGCTGTGATGAGCATAAACATGATGAGGATATTCTGCAAGTTGACAACTCTAACTGAATCATATCTGTTGTGGTGAGTTGATACCTGCGGGTAGCATGTGCTCTGTCAGTGTGTCTTAGCACTCAGGTATCTGCCATGGGTGTTGAACCTTTCTGCTTTACTGTAAAGTTGAATACTTTGGATAATACTATTTCAGAGATGACATACACCTGTACTGATAAAATCACACACTATATAACTTATCTTAGACAAGATATAATACAGTGCTGCTTGCACACTTTCACACTGAATTATCAGTGCATTTTTCCTAGTGGGTTAACCTCACTGTTGTAAATTATTGTCTACTCTAAGAATTTCATCTCTTTCTCTACTAATGAGACCATGTTGTTATTTGCCAGTACACACTTGTCGAATGCACTTGCTTTCACTTTTGCTAAATACTTCTCATGAAAGATAGATGAATCTTCTGCCTCCATGGCTCAGCTGTAATTCTGCAAACATTGAGTTTACGCTGGATAGGCTGACAGACTAAACTCTGGGATAAACCATCAATCCCTGGTAAGCTTCTGAAAATTGGTCTCTTACTTTGCACAAATATCATTTGGTTTTGGGGTAGTTAATGTGACAATAGATATTCTGAATGACCAAGGGGACAATTACAGAGGTTTTCCTAAAAAACAAGAAGGCATTTATATTGCATATGGATTAATGATGCCTGGTCCCATGGTCCAGCTATTTACACAGAAGCCATTCACAATGATTGGGGCATCTACAGCTTCGTTTAAGTATGGTACTGAATAATATCTGTTTTAGAGCAATTTTGTAATTTTTTTCTCTGTTATACTTTTTCTTATCTTGGAATGGATGGTTTAAACCACCTTTTCCAGAAGTCCAAATGTCATGTATCATGTTTATTTTTATCAAAAGGAACAGAAAAAGGAGTAGAGACAGGACAAGGGGGAATGGCTTTAAACTGAAAGAGGGTATGTTTAGATTAGATGTAAGGAAGAAATTCTTCACTATGAGAGTGATGAGGCACTGGCAGAGGTTGCTCAGAGGATAAGATTACTCATCCCTGGAAGTGTTCAAACTCAGGCTGGATGGGGCTTTGAGCAACCTGGTGTAATGTCAGCTATTCCTGCCCACGTCAGGGGCATTGGAACTAGATGATCTCTAAAGTCCCCTCCAACCCAAACCATTCTATGGTTCTATGAATCTATTAAAAACACAAAAATTAGAAAAGGACATGAATAAAGCCTTCTATAAAGCATCAATTATACAGATTTAAAGATTAGCTAGTTATAGATTCTGCAATATATATAAAAATATTATACATAAATTCCTACTTAACTAATTTGAAAGCGAATTGGGGAATAGAAAAAAACCTTTTATGCATTTCCCTAGGACTTTTAAAGATTTTATGCTTGTTTTTATTAGGCTTTCTCTATATATCTTTGCCAAGAGGAAACACTTTACTTTAAAGAAAGAATCTAAATCTGATACATAATCCTCTGCCCAAATTTCATATTTGTTAATATAGCATAATCATTTAAGGTAGAAGTTTAAGGCATGATTCAACAACCAGAAGTCTACATGTATGACTTTGATTAACTATTTTTAGTTCAGTTAAAACATCCCAGTTTATCTCCTTTTAAGATTATCCTTGACATATTTAGAAATCTTAATGCAGATTTTATGGCCCACACCTATCCCTGATGGTGCTAATGGACTAGACATAATGAATCATTCTAATTTGGATGAAAGGACCACACAACATTGTGGCAGTCCTTTAGAGAATTAAGGCTCAATTCTGATCTTCTAGACTTATGAATGTGTTTTCGGGATTAGGCAGCGTATCTGTACATCTGTTGAGTCTCAAGGGGTGTATACTCAGCTAAGTATTCTGACCTTCCAATGTACTGCATCAAATGTGTGGCCTTGGGATATGAAAGGATTTGATTGCAACTGTATTTTAACACTGACTTAATATATAATTATGGGGTAAAACCTAATTCCTCCTTACATCTTCATGTGGAAAATTCCTTCACTATTAAGCAAATGCTAGGATATTTTTTACCCAGTGAGTATGATAGTAAATGGAAGAAACTGAAACACCCACCCAGGATAATGTAAAATCAAGGACAATCCTCTTAGGAATGGCTTTACAATCAGCTTCTTGTGTCTGTAAAACAAATTTAAATTATCTACTGTGAGTGTGTTGATAGTTGGTATGCTGTTGCATTGTGTGGGATACTTTATTGCCTATATAAAAATAAACTGGAACAAGGTTCCTTTAGTGATTTTCACTGTTACTCTATGCTCTCTTGTTTACAAGTAATAAGGAGATCAATGAACTTGACACACCCATTGTATATAATACTGATGGAAAAGTTTGCAAATAACTGGAATCTTTGGTTATTTTATATTCACTTGTAATTTCTATTTTTCTAGTCTATCAAAGATAGAATGTAGTAACATTTCCTTTAGCTGGTAAAACTTTCATAAGATATGCATAGTGTTTGCATGCAAAAATTTTAATCTTTTTTTCCACTGAAAACCCCTTCCCAAATACAGTCAGTGAAAAACCCCTTCAAAATATTAAGAGACTTCACAAGAAAGTAAGTAGAAGAATCTACAAGAAAGTAGATTTTAAAGTCAGCTTACAAAACATTTTAGGGGCTTTAATATTTCTTCTATATCACCAAATTCTGTAAGATTTTTAAATAAATAACAGTGGTATAAGTAACTGATTAATATGGGAATTTCAGAGAAAATACATTCCCAAATTCTGTGCTCTCTCATCAATATGATCTTTCACAGATCTGAATTATGAATTCGTGGTGCTAACATGTTCTTTACCATGTCAGAAGGCTTGGACCAAGAAGATGAACTCAACTTTTACCTTGCAAGCAGTTACTTTCTTCCAGTTGAGGAATACGCTACACATAAGTAGGTAATTTTTCCCTTGCTGCCGTAAAAGCTTGAGGATTTTATTTTACTGTTCTCACACAAAAAAATGAAAAAGAAGTTCCCTAAAATGCCCAACAGCAGATTAAAAGGATCTTCATTTTTTTGTAGTTTGTATGACATACTTGTGTAACACAGCTCTCATACAAATTGATTCAGTGTACTGATTATATGCAGCATAACTAAGAACTGCAACAACGCAAGTTTCCATGAAAAAAAGTTTTCAAAGAATGGGTGAAGGTTCTTCACTGAGACTGGAGATAAAGATGGAGAGTCCAGCAGTGGGACTGGTGAGTACAGGGCTCTGGTTCCAGTAAGACTCAACAAACAGCTCAGATCAGAATCTAAAGTCCAGGAAAACAGCCTGTAGCTTCGAGATTAGCTTTCTCACACTATTCCTGAGTTAAGCCAGTACAAACATCATCATGAATGCATAATTATGATTACGCACTACACCATGCATAATAGATCTTAAAATCTGGAAACAAACAAGTAGCGTAGGAATGCTGTTCTCAGGCTTTTCGTTTTGAACACAATGAAGCTGGTGTAAGGGCAAGAGACTTTCTGTAAGTAAAAATACAGTTGCAAGAAAATACATTTGAATTGGAGAATTCATGCAGATACTTATGAAATATTTACACATAAAAGAAGGGGTAAAAGGGAGATAGAGACCTGGTGCTATGTTTTTAACTTGAAAATAACAATGAACAAAGCCCAAATTCCTCCCATTTTAACATATTTTAGGGAACTCAGAAAACTCCTATCACTTGGAATAAGTAACAATAGACAAAGAAACTGGCAGCTTTGCAAATTTCTCAGAAAGAAATAAATTGATTTTTTGAAATTCTTTGCAGCAAGAGTTTGACTATGAACCAATGTTCATTTCTGGGACTGACAGATATACACAGGCTGGTATCCTGTTTAAATGACAGTATTGATAAAAGAGTGATGCAGCTTTCTTAGAAAGGGCTGCTGGATTCATTGACTTTCATATGTAGAAACAAAACAGTGTGAAAATGATTAATGCAGTAAATGGATACATCTATGACTAAAGAATATTCATGTCAAACTCTTGTCAGCTACCAGATTGAACCACTTTGGGCCAGCAGTGCTGTAGCTCTGTGTTCTTCAATGGGACCCTCGAGAGCTGTAAAGACTCTGGAATCACACGTCCAAGGAGTGGTCCTTAAGTGGAAGTGGGCTGACTTTCAAAAGTAGGGAGCACGAAAAAACCCAACAAATTTGCACCTAGGTTATAGGGGTCAGGCTGATTTGTTTTGTTTTGGTTTTGGTTTTTTGTTCTATGAATTGAAAACTCAAAGTGGTAATAAGAATCAAGCTGTGTACCACAACACTGCAGACAGAATTTAAGTGATTAGAAAACTATTCTACTGTTGGTGCAGACCAGTTTCATAAAAAATTATTTTTTAATTCCAAAAGGTAATTTTTCCTTGAAGGCCTTCCCTGGTTCAAAGAAAACCTAATCCAATCAAATCAAATCAAATCAAATCCCTTTAGCTTCCAGTAAAATTTTCAAACCAATTTTCAGATACCTGAGCAAAAAAAAAAAAAAAAAGTCAGCTTACAAATGTTCCCAGCACTTCAATATCCCAGTGAAGTCAATAAAAGGAAAAGAAAGCCCCTCTTCAGTTGTGTGTTATGGAGCCAAGAAATCAACCTAACACCACAAACAGCACCAGTGGTATGAAAAATCAAGAGCTTGCAAAGAGTAAAAGTGTTAGAAATTGGCAGAATCAGAGCAGACCAGGCTATCAAACTACACAAGATAGTAAAACTTTATACCAGAATTCTTCTTATTGTCACAAAATTTGGCACTAAACTGCCACAGTACTGCAGTCACCATATCTGTTTCAAAGAACTACCCCATATCACTTGGCACTAAGTGGCAGCATCTGTTCAAGGAAGACTTGAACCTGGTGTCCCACCTGAGCAGGTTTTTTTCCCCTGCTCCCAGGAGATATGAGCCTTCAGGTGATATGTGAGGCTGCTGCCAGCATAGGGCATTGGTCTCTCATGGTAGCCTTTCAGGCTTTAGGGTCACTGCAACATCTGGCATTGCTATGGTGGTCACGAGCCTTCCCAGTTTTCAAGGGAAGGAAATGAATAATTGCCTGATTCTCACAAGCCTAGATCCATCTGCACATTGAAGGGAGGTGGGCATATCTGCAGCACCTCTGACAGCTCCTGCTAATTCTAAGGGGAACAGTTGGGTGATGAATGCTCAAAAAACTGCCTCTTCACTCGTCTGCTATGGAGGTGACCTTTGATCAAACTTTCTTTTACCAACCTCTGGATGGTGAACAAGCTGTGACATCAAACAACAGAAGTAGCGCTCAGATCCAACGCTGGCGGCAGCATGGCCTTATGGTCCACATCAGCTGCTCAAAGGAGAAAAGCAATGCTCAGGACCAAGCACTCCTGCTGCACGCAGCTCAGGCGGATCCGGCCCCTGCTCCTTGAAAGTTGAAGTGAAACTTGATTTACAGCCACACCTTGGGTGACAGGCGAGTGCTGGGAGAGCTGAGCGAGATCTGGACAAAGAGTGACGGGAGGCAGGGGCGGGGGGCAGCGGGTTCCCTTAGTATTATAAAAATGCATCTTATTCTGTTTTTAATCAACGAACCTTATCCAGCAATCAAGGCAGATATATAATAAGCTGAGCTACTGTGTAAATCTAAACATTCCCCACAAATAGAAAAGATACAGCCTGAGCTCTCTGATTGTTACTACGGCAACTATCTAAAATGAAAATCTTGTTAACCCTTTGCATGCTGTAGCCACCCATGCATCAGTGTTGGCTGACTTCTGTGCACTTATCTCTCCTTTTTCCCCCTCAAGAAATTCATAATTGTATTGCTTCACAGTAGTTATGCTCTGGTTATTCTATTTGAGACTGAAAGAACTGTGATAGGTGGTAGTTTCATATGTACAGCTGAGTTTTGTTACTTGCTCATTACCGGGGTTATAGTTCAAAAAACAACTAACAAAACACAAGAGAAAATCCCTAGATTACTCCACAAGGCCTAGGATTTTGATTAAAACCTTGACAACAAGAATGGGATGATTTCTAGTAAACCACACTATTGCCTTTTTTCTTTTAGTTATGAAATTATTTGACTGTAAATAGCACATTTTTCAGAGGAATTACTTCTCTATAGTGCATTACAAACAGATTAGTTTTAAAATGATTTTTTAAAGCTTATGTTTCTTAAGTACTCCACAGAAGAATGCCAGTGATTTTATTGAAACAATATGGCAACCTCAGGGCTTTGAAAATTAATGGTCAGTTATTTGATTTGAAAAATGTCTTAAATGCAAGAAAATTTAGACAAAAAGAAAACTGACTTTCTAAATTTTATGAGTGGCAGATGATTTTACAATCAAATTTCTACTTGTATCTCCCTTGATGTACAAGACAGTTTCATTACAATATCTATGTGGCAGCATCATGACAAAGTGAGTTCTCTGCAGTTCTTTGTTGAAAACAACTGAAGCCATGGAAATTTTTCCATCTTCAAAGTGAAAGAAGCAGGACACAGCCCATGGACATCAATTCTATTGATTCTTTTACTTTGTGCCTACCATGTAATCAATAGAGATCCTTCTGTACTGGGCAGAAATAGACTCTTTATTTAACAACTCCCAATTTGTTGTTACTGAGAGAGAAATTTTCAATTGACATTTTACAGAACTGCTTCAGTCAATTCAACATAGATTAAGTTAAGAGGTCATTACTTGGATATTTTTGTAGAGCTGAACAACATAGATGGAACTTGAACAAATCAATAAACAATATTCTTTTCCTTTATAAAAGCAAAATTTGCATGTAAATCAGCCCATATAAGTTGAAGTGACTGAAGTAGTGTGTAAATTATCTTAAGATCTTTTTTAAATGGTATCCACATTAAATTGAAGGTTATCAACCTCCAGTACACTGAAGATGCCATTTACAGTAAAATGAAAGAATAAACTTCCCCCCCATCTTAAGATTAGTGAAATATCAGTATTATAATACTCAATTTTATTAAAAGGAATCACTGACTAAGATTTTTAAGTTTACCTAGAATTGTTTTCAACTTTGAGAAAAGAATTGGTTTAAAAAACAAACTGGATTCTTTGTAATGAATGTATATGTCAGTGAATGATGCTAGGAGTCAGAAATCTTAGTATGTATTCTTCTTATTTACAGAAAACTGAAGCCATTAAAGTGAGCAAGATAGATTTCTGTTTTTCTTCTTAATAAACACCTGTGTTTCAAAAAAAGCCCACAGACATTGCCTGCACTGTACATCAACTGGAGGACTGGCTGCTGGCACTGGGCAAAAAACACAGTTCTGATCTGATCCAAATTTTTTTAAGGTCAGCGTAGCTAATTTGAGGTTTTGGATAAGGATGAGTGAGGTGCACAACACATGTAAGGATGGTGCTGGAATACACACAGATAAGAAAATGTTTACCAGGAGAATTACTTGAATTAGTTTCTTTGACTCAGGACATTCCAATTGTATTTTTCAACTTCTGAAACACTTCCCATTTTTCCGTAACTAATTTGATATATAGCATTCAAAGTTACTTAACTTTTACATTTTTTTTCAAAATCTGCCTTTTTATAAAGTCAAATGGACTACATGTTCTAGAGTGAAATTTCATACTCACTTTCCAAACATCTATTTATCAGTGTTGGCTTATTTCCCAGGAATATGTCCAAAATAATCTAGAAGTGCACTGGCTAGTCAACCTTCTACATACAAAAGCAATTCTTCAGAAATTCTAGGAAGGCATAACAATCCTAGTTTTCCACTGTATTACTTCAAGTAAGATTTTTTCTTAAAAAAGCAAGATCACTTCCCCCCCCCCGCCCCTTTTTGGTAGATTGTTTATTCCCCAAACTCCACCTAATTTCCATATCACCTTTAAATTGCTGTGTTTGCCTATCTGGTCTATTAACCAACTCACCCAAAGACTCTATAATTCTATATCTCTTACCAGGTCAGTATGGATCCCAACTGCTTTGGCTTTGCTACAGTTGTATATAATTATTTTGAAAGAAAAAGATTATTTATATGTGATTTCTTTGTCCAGTTCAATTACAAGGATTTGTCTTCTTGGGGAAAAACAGGGTCGAATGCTGTTATTCTTTGAAGAACCTTTAAGGACTTGGGGGAACTCCAGCAGGTATTCCCCAAAGAAGTCCTCCCTCCCTGTGGGTATTTGACCTTCTTGATCAGGCACAAAAAAGAGCCATGGGGCTTACAGGAGGAAATAGGCTTTCTAAAAATTTCTCCATTTCTTCAAACTTAATTTAAAATATTTCTTAAAGCCTAACAAGCAAAAACTATGGTAAAGCTATAACTAAGGGCCAAAGCTGGCAATTACCACTTTGAAAAATCAGCTAAGCAAGTTTTATTTCTAACACACAGGAGCAATGTTTCAGATGATTGTCATATATAATCACTTTGTAGTTTCTCGTTGGTGTATAACTGATGGCAGCAGAGAAGAATCATAAAAATGATGACCTGCTGGAATTTACAGATGATTCAAAGAAAACTTCATAGAAATATATTACTCAGTAAAGAAAAAAAGAAGCCTTTCCAATTGTGGTAAATTTGATTTTGCAAAATTTGATTGGGGGAAAATTTGATTGGGGGAAAATTTGATTTGGGGAAAAACTCCAAACAAATAATGATAATAAAGCAGAGAATACAAAAAAAATGTTCCAAACCCTGCTATTTGTGTTATGAACCCCTTTAAACTCTTTAAACTTAGCCCTGGTTTAAAGGTGTGCAAAATAAAATATTCAGTGCAATTACATGCAAATGCCAGTTTTAAGACTAACAGTTAACAAAGGCAATCAAATCTGTCCAGGCATATCTGCTTAGTTATGCAGGGTCATCTGTAGTTCCATAATACACAAGCTAATAGACAACGGGTCATATTTTACTCTCCGTAACACAGACACTATTCCCACTGACGTCAAAAGGAATTGCACCTGTGGTTCAGATAACAGAATTTAAGTCAATCTTCGCAGGTCATCTTTTCTTTGCAGTTTCTCCAATGTCAAAGATTTTATGATGTTAACAATTTCAATTTGAATTTAAAGGGAAAAAAGTTGCTAGGCTCACCTCTCCCCCCCACCCCCAAACACATTGAGCCCAACACTTTAAATGTTTATTTCAGCATTGCTTCAGCTCAAAATACCAGAGAAATCAGGAGTTGCTGTGAGGCAACCTTCAAGGGTTGCAGGCTTTAGATATCATAAGCATTTACTTATAGGAAGAAGAAAAGACCTTCTTTTATTTCATTTTACTTAATAGAAGTTAACATTATTGCAGGTAAAACCTCCCTTAATTTCCTTTACGTATATCTTTATTATTCATAGTTCATGCAAATGCCATGACCAAACATTAAGGAATTAATTTAATTTCTTTTTTTTTCTGAAAATTATTTCCATCTAAAGGAATACCAATCAGCTCAATCATCACATTGAAAACCACAAAATGGGCAAAATGCTGCTTTCTCTGATCTCAGTGACACATCATTGCTCATATTTACAAATCCATAACATTTCTGTGTAATATATGAACAGACTGATTAGAGGATAATGGATAGAATCAAAGACCAAATAAATACTCAAGAACACTAAAAGTTACAATACTAAAATAATGACAGCATTAGAAGCATAATAGGGCATAATTAATTCGGGGGAAGGATACCAGTACAATATAAATAAATGCACTGACACAGTTCATTCTGGGAACTATCATCTTATATATCCATGCACTCTGCTAAAGTGCATCCTTGCATGTTCTCCAGCATCATGCTGCAAGCGCTCCAACCAGGAGATCCAGGTAGCTACATTCATACCCTTTTTCCTGTCAGTTTGCTGCAGCTAGGAATGACTATGTATTTAGAGATTATGCTTAGGGACACCTGCAGTGTCATGCTCTTCTTGAGGACGTACTTTGCAAAAAAGCTTTACTATTTCTGGCCCATTTCCTGCACTGATGTTTAAAAAAACCTACGTATTTCAACATCCCTATAGAATTATAGCTTTAAATCCTCATTCAAGAAGCTAGAAAGGCCACTCAGGCAAAGTACTTGCTACCATTGTACCTTGTGTACTGGGGGAACAACAGGTCCTCACCATAGGTACTGGGAAGGAGAGAACAAGCAGGGCCTATACTCCAAAATCTATTTAAAACTAACCATATTTTTTTTCTTACAGTTATCTGAGAGTATCCCTGTTTTAAGTTCTCATAGTCAATCAGACTTTATGTTTGGAAATTCAAGAAGTTTTATTTTACTGGCCCTAGAGTTAGATTGTGTGAAGAAGGCATAAAAAATTCCTTTTCTAATATCAGGTCTGAAAGAACTCACACTACCGAAAATCAAAACAAAAATGGCAAATTTGGCAGGAACAGATTTATTTGAATATTCAAATGACTTTTTGAAGAATTCATCCATTTTAAAATCAGTTGCACAGATATACCACCAATAGAAACAACATCGAAAACGGACATACTCTACAGAAATAAAAACTACAGATAGTGAGTGAGGGCATTACATGAGGAAAGCTTTAAAATCACTCTCTGAATCACTGTTTTACCTAGTTAAAGCATTTTTAAGAGCCAGGATGAAGGATCTAGATTCATTTAATAAACTGTGGCCATGGTGTCTTTTATCAGTAGAAGTTTTTCTAGTTTTCATTAGTTCTGAAAGATTTAATGCTTAATAGATTGAATAATAATAATTTACTCTAGCAGATATTCAGGTTTCTAACTCTTTTTATACATGAATATTTTATCTTTTAGCATCCTTCATCTTATTTTTCATTATATTCTTTTATACATTGTATTTCACTTAGTGGTTTAGTGACTGGTAAGGAAAAAGGGAAAGCAAGATATATGAGTGAAGTCCTGAAATCTCCCTCTTTCTCATTCTGAACATCGCAATTAAATTCAGAAATCATTCAACAGACATTAGCTAATCATCGTTACTCTGAAGGATTACATTATATAACAAGAGATGCACCAACTTGTATTAAGAAACATTTGACTTCAAACTACATGCTGAAATCAACAGGAATATACTATCTTAAATACTTGAGCAAAACTCAGTAAAAGATACAGTAGGCAAACATTGTAGTCAGCTCAGCAGTGATTACCAACTCATGCTCCAAATTCACTATAAAATGAAAATCAATATTTCCACAAGTTCCTGCAACATAAAAGATAACCTTCATTGATTTTTCTAGACTTAGGCCCCACTGATAAAATCTAATATAAATTTTCAACCACGAGGATTTGGATCAGAGCAGGGGTGATAAGTCCTGCACATCTCTTAAGAGGTGGAGAATTTTTTTTTTTAAAGTGCACGTTCATACTATTTATAATTTGCCCTGTGCAAGTGAAAGCCTTTTCCACCAGCGCTATCAGGAATCTCTTCTAATTTTTATTACTGTGAGGCTAAAGCCTGTTCCAGATAATTTGGAAATTTCAGGGGAATTGTGATAGGGCTGATGGTGCAGCCCTGGCTGACTTGAGAAAAGAGCTAACCCGTAATAGCCTCCATGGCCGTGCTGATTAAATGTTGCCATAGATGAAAGGCCTGCCATCGCCGCAATAAATTAACCAATCACACAAATCCCAAGTCAGTGCTAATCCTTCCTTGATACTCTGATCCTCTGATCAGCTCAAGGAGGTAAAGAAACTGGCTTGTGACGCTTGGTACTCTAACCCCTGGATTTCATGTACACAACGAGCTAATGATATCTTGCTGACCAGTTCAATGGGATGAACTTCTCTCACAACCCTTAGGGAACACTGTGGCCTTCTTTAAAAAAAAAAAAAAAGACAAGCACATGGTAGGTTTTGTGTTTTATTGCGACACCAAGGGAAAACTAACCAGCACTTGTTAACCGTTAACCACAATTAGCATCAATCTGACGTCTGCTATAAAGCCTGTTGTACTTTACAAGTGCCAGTGATGGATTAAACAGGAACTGAGACAGTAAACCAAGAATAACTGTTCAAGTAATTGTGATTCAGCTACCTCCCTTTCAATAGGTAAGTCTGGTACCCTTCCTATTAGCCCAATTTTCAACCTGTTCTTACAGTATGGGAAGGGGGAGCAGGAGGGAGGATGCACATCCATATATCCAAGAGTGTACAAAAGGGAAGAGAGAGTTCTTTTACCTCTTACACACTCACTCAATTGTACTGCCACAGTGTGATTATAATCAGATTTAGACATAGACTCATTTAATCAATTAACAGAAGGCCTGAACACATGCAGCACTTTCTCATTAATTATGTGAATGCTGCCTTTCCAATACACTTTGTGAAATTGAGTGTGTGCAGCCTGTGTTAGTATACTTCATAATTGGGGAAGCTCTTTTTTTTTTTTTTCCTGGTAATTGGTTGCTAAAAGTAAGAAAGCTCTGGGGTTTGCCTCTAGGGCTTCCACACATAAAGAGTTTTGAAAGTACTTCATTATCTCCCCTGGTCAGTTCTGTGAAATTAAAACTGTTTTTCCCTTTTTCTTTGAGGAAGTGGTTTGAAAGCACAGTTCCTAGAAAAAGTCTGTGCATATGTGGTGTGCATATGGGCATGTGTGCCTGTGCTCATGCAAACATACACAGGTACACATGAAATAATGTAACTCTGGCTTGTCTTAGACATTGCCATCACTGAAGTCAACGCAAACTTGAAGCACATGGGATTTGACCACTAGCAATTAATTTTATTGAGGCACGATAGATGTCCAGATATAAGTGGATTTCCCAACTTCTTCAAGAATGATTTATTTTTCTAAATGTACATGATGAAAATCAATCATACTTGAGGGATTTGTTAAGATAAGTTCATAAGTTTTGGGAAGGTGTCCAATTGGTCTAACAATATAAATTACAGAATTTGTATGTTATTTGGAAGGGCCATAGTTAAGTAAGTCACTGTACTTTATTACCTGTCTTTCATTGTTTCATACATCTTTCTGTTCTTTTCTCTTGGGAATATACATGCACATGCACAGATGGGTTCTGCTGCTGCCACTGCATCCCTTTCTGTGAATTTACCAGCTAACCTCTTCATACTGCTGGGCTTACAATAGTTCGTCCTGGGGCAAGCCTCATGGGAATTAATTAGTAAGAATGCTACAAGAAGACAGCTCTCTCCCTGCAAGCCATTGAGGGCCAGTGTTTCCCAGTAACGTAGCTATCTCTGGCAAAAACTATTTTCCAAGAACAGGAAATGTTAGCGGAGTCCAAAAAGGTACTTAAAGTTTTATTCAATAGAACCACAGGGGTTGAAAGAAATTAAATGGGGCTCTTCTGTCAAATTTAATCCTTTCAATTTTACCTCTGATGCCTCATATTGGCTAATGTGTATCTACTTTAATGCTGCACTTATCCAAGTTAACTATACTGCACAGTTAATATTTTAACTTTTACTGGCTATCAGAGCAATACAGAAGATCATTCTTTATGATAAATCATTAAAATAATGCACCTTAAAAATAATACCTTGTGGAAGTAGTTTTAGAATATGCAGAGATTCTCAGACTTGGTAGCACTTGCTAAAGTTTAAAGTAAAATAACTGAATGAAGAAAAAACCAAGACTGGTTATTTCTGAGCATTTATACTTCATGAGGAAGGACAGAAGTTGTCTTCAGAAAGACTGATACGTGCTTTCTGTTTATATCCCTTCATTCATAATGTAAATGTTTTATATTCCCACAATAGCATTATGGTAAGAAAAAGAGCCATTCCACCTTTGGTAGGTGAGGGACTTCTCTAAGGATAAATGTATCCCTGACAACCAATGCGATAGCCTTGGACATACTTGATTCTCACTCTCTCCATACCATCGGACTTCATAATACAACTCTAACATAACCTTTTAGTTAAGCAAAGTTGTACCATGTTTTCACATAAAGATCTTTATTTCTGCCTGCACAAGTGAAAAGGGGAAAAAATATACATACATCAGTATGACTGCCCTTACGAAGCTTCAGGCCCATGGATGGGGTCCATGCTCTGAGAACTTCACTCACTAGCTAACAAAAACTCTATCTCCTGCTTTTCTGCAAATAGCATGGATAGACTAGATTACAATATCTTTAGAGAAGCTAAAATAGCATTCAGAGGGGAGATTTATAGGGCTATATTCATCTTTTCTCACAGAATCATAAAACTCATGCTACAGCAGGCACAGAATCCATTGCAATCAAATCACTAAAGAAGGTAGTAGGAAAGAGAGCTTGCTCAATTTTACTGGGAACAGAGAAGGGGGACTTCATCCAAAGATTGATTCTTTTATATTTCTGCTAGAATTTTTCTGTTACTGTTAAAAAAAAAGAAAAAAAAAGGAAAAAAAAAGAACACTATCTTTTTATTTCAAATAATCTTCAATATATGCCATTCTACACTATTATTATGGAAACTGAAAAAATTAAAAGACCCATAGGTTGTCTTAATGTAAATGTGAGTATATAAAAATAGTCCTTACTCTGTCCTTCTGTTCAGGTGACAATTTCACTGACTGCATTGTCTCTTTTGTCTGAATAATGGTCCCAAGCAAGTGGATGAATTTGTCGCAAGGAAAACCATCTTCATTTACATTTTCTCCATTTCCATTATGTCCTTGTTTTGATAACTCTTCACTCACTGGGTGTACAATGTTTTAAATTGTGGTTTCAAATGTGCTAATGTAAATTCCAAATCACCGGGGTCTTCAGAGAGGGACGGGAAGTTCAGCCCCAGTGTCAGTGCTGTTTTAGGTGCAGTATCACAGTGTTATTTTAAGGTCAGCACTATGCTCAGAGAGACTTTACAAAGTGTGTTACTTAGGTAACTGTGTAATGTACCTAAACATGATCAGCTCTGTTGGCAGAATAACCATTAAATAACAACTATAGGAATGTAAAAATAAAAGAGTGCAAGAAGAACAGATTTAAAAGAAATAACTCACACATTTCTATCTGCAGGCTGTGAGATCTTACCTAATACTTTGTCAAAAGAACAAAGTAATGAAATTTTAAAGTTTTTACTACAGTAACCTTGGATCTCCCAGGGAATATTCAGTGAAATATGAGAGAGGTTTTAATACCTGGAAGCACAGCTGCATTATAGTGAGGTCAATTTAGGAGCACTATTGAGACTCTAGGCCATAATGACTCCATATGGAGCCGGACAGTAGCTAAGGTAATAAACTTTCACAGTGTGATTTCTTTGCTCAGTGCAATACTCTCATAATTCGGCAGTTACTCATCTTTCATTCAATGGAGAGGCCTTTTTTCCTCTTTTTATTGAGAGCTACCATGTGCTCATTCTTTTCTCCTCATCACAGAAGGTTTACATATCCAAAGAAAACATTAACTGAATTCCCAATGAAAAAACCCAGAATTTTATGACTGTCTGAATGCTGTAGAAAAGGGAAATTCCTCAGTCCTCGACCCTTACACAAAGATGTTTCCATTTGTCTTAGACACTGGTGTTAAATGGATATTGGCCTTAGTTTCCAAAGTAATAAGAAGACACTAAATGCATTTGAGGACAGAGAAATAAGAAATTGGGGACAGCTGCGGACAGCAGATTTGGGACACTGGTATCATGTATGTAACAAATCTTTATTAATAAGTACATTAAATCCCATATTTTTCATTTATAACCGCTGCATAATTTCCTGTTAACACTTCATGTAAATTCCAGATAAGGTAATAATTTTTTTTCAGAATTCTATTTCTGTTTCATTATATGTTCTACACTCTGCCCCACAGGTCAGTTGCATGATTGAAGTTTTATGCCTCATTAAAATTCCCCTAGTTAAAACATGGAGACAGAATTTTGGTAATTCCTTTCTCCACAACTACAATTAACCATTCCGCTGGATTCCTGTATTACTGCAATCCAAGTTTAAAAATTACTGTATGGTGAGATGGTCAAGGGGTCTAAATGTCCTAAACATAAGGCTCTTATCTTCCTTTGCTCCAATGGCTGAAAAACCCTGCACCACCACCTCCCAGTTCAGTATTTCTAGCTAGCAGCTGCTATCAGAAACCTAAATAACAAAAATATGCAAACTTGCACACTAATTCCCTTTGGAGATAGATCTTGGCTGCAGCCCTGTCATAAATCAGAGAATTTCGATATGAAATGAGGCAAGCAGCTCTAATCATTTCTGCATTTCAAATTGGATCACTGGCTCAATCACTGGGCTTTTTTAAACTGCTTGCCTAAGAGCAAATGTGAGGCGGGAGATAATTCTGAAGAAATCTCTTCTTTTGTGGCCGTAGAACTCTTTTAACTGTTTCAAGACTGAAGGCCACATTTCAGTGATAATAACATATATCTGCTGCGAGAGATATGGATCCTTAAAGACATCTTCCCTCTCTTTCAACTCATAGAATTCCATCAATATCTGCATATATTATATATATTAATGTATGTGCATGTGCATATGGGTGTTGTGTGCATAAAAAGAGAGGGAGAGAAAAGAAGAGAGAAACATCTGACATGTAGCCTCAGTATATTTCCCTTTAGAATTTTCTCTTCTGACTTGGTGTGGGTTTCAGTTGCTGCAATGACAGCATAGTTAACTTTGTACACATATATCGAGGCACTTTGGAAATTTAACGATGAAGGTAAAACTGAAAAGTAACCCTCACCTGCCCAGCATCTGGCTCAGAAATAAATCAAAAAATAAAATCAAGGTAAACAGAGGTCTTCAATAATCATGTATGACATCCAAAGGCCTCCTCCTTACCCACCAAAGTCCTGAAATTCTCCTTAATTATATACTATTGATTTTCTATTTTCAGGCCTTATCTAAACTCTGAAAACAATATATCACAAAAATTATGCTTACAGTCAATTACTGTGCAAACAGCATCCTCTTGACTCTCTGTTTTTCTGTTCAGAATATCTCCTCTTTTTCACCCAAATGATACTACGAGCTTGTTACAGTTTCAGCGTCCTCACCGCAGTGCTTTGAAATTGAATTTAACTCCATTATCAGCAAGCTTTTGTAATCTCATGTAAGCCTAATAGTGATCAGATGGAATTTTGCAGCTAAGCTCCCTGCATTTTGAGGACTAATTTAAAATATTTATAAAATTTTTGGTTTAGACAGTTAAAAAAAATATTCACCTTACAAGGTTTTATTGTCTCCTATTTTCACCTCCCAATCCCTCATACTCTATTTTCTTTCTGGGAGCTGCACACATAGTTTTTGACATTTAATTGTCTGTTAATAAAATTTAGTAAACTGCTTCATTCAACACTGACCCAGATTATGATTTTAGTATCACTGCACCATGCTAATTATGTAGCCATAAAACAAATAATACTGTTTTAGATTATCTCATCTAACTTTGAAAATATGCTGTTAAATCAGAGCATCCCCAAACTCTGCATTGCCTGCCACACCTGATTCTGTCAAGGTTTAAAAATATACCTGTTTGTGTATATATATTTTCGGGCACATTGACAGCTGCAAGGGCCATATTGTTGGTGTTCTCCTATTCTTCTGCCATGTACACATAAAAGGGAAATCTAAAGAACTCCTGTCAGGATTGTCAGAGATTATGCTGAGGAGCCCAGCTCACCACAAGACATGTCCTTGCATCTAATGGCACACAATGCTGAAATCTGGAGCAGGCTTGTCCTTGGAGTTCAAATGATGATACGGGATCTACCACAGTTCACCCTCCTTGGTAACAGATTGGGCTTACATAAGTAAGCCTCAGAATTCATTCCCCCTTTGCCTGACTGGAGTTTGGAAGATGCACAAACCCCAAAGTGATCTGAAATCTCCAGAAACCCAAGCCTTTAGGCACAGTGACACTGGCTTGGGGACTACCCATGATCAGTGCTCAGCAGATGGACACAGTCTGCAGGACCTGCAGAATTAGGCCACAAAGCAGCACACCTAAAACCAAAGCCCGGGAACACCAACAACCAGACTGACGGCAGGCTTTTACTCTTCTATTCAAAACAATACATTCAATGTTAATACATCAAGCCTCATGGGGTCTTGCCCGTTAAGTTTGAGGATTTGAATCTCATGAATGCGGAATCTGCATTGTTCTCAGTGGAGGTCACTTTGCTGTGCATGTAGGAACACACGGGTTGCTTCAACAGCTTACAAGTGTTACAGAATTGTCAAACTCATTTTGAGCTCACCTTTGTTTCCTCTGTGTCTCAAGGTATGCAATCCCAAATCCTTGTGGTTCAGTGGGGAGTTAAAGCCATACACTGACGCTGTTTCAGTAGTAGAGTGGTTGGTGCTACTTCTCTAACTCATCTAACTATTACTGATAAGAACTTACAATAACTTTACCTTATTCCACCCATCCTATTGAGATTTTTCTGCTCAAAATGGGCCCAAACTTCACACATCAGCCCATATTATAGGAGACCAGCCCTATAAAACCAGATCTGAAACTCTCCAAAGTAAAACATGCATCATGACTTAAGTGATTAAGAAGGTGCCAGTAAAAGTTCAATTGAGCAATCATTAGTCTTTTAATGTATGTTATCATACTTTCCTCTCAATCCACCTTGGTTTAAAAAGGTCTCATGATTAATGTCACCTTTCTTCTAAAAATGTTGTGCAAACAAACAGTTCACCATAAAGTTTTAATTTTAGGTTAATTTTCTGATAGTATCTACCTCATTGCTTACATTTCAAATCAGTGTCCACTGAAAAAAAAATAAAATTCAATCTAGACTACACTGAATGTTTAAATGTGACCTCGGGCTGCTTCTAGAGAACACTCAATGAAGGCAAATGGTAACAGCTTCTGCAAAACATCTGTTTTCATACAGATGTTTCTCATAACCACTGGCTGTAGCATGGCTATAGACAGGTGCACAGAGCTGCAGTATGCCACCAAGTTACACATTTTTTCTCTAGAGATAAACTATATTTTTTACTGTTTACCTCGCTGCTGTTGCTTTCCTTGTCGGCACAGCAAAGTTGAAAAACTTCTTTGAGTCAAGGTGCATAGCAGCTGCTCAATTATTAAAACTCAATGTGATGTTACTAAAATCCTGGTAGTTGTAATATAATGAAGCATTTCAGGCTTCACAATCATAAAAAGTATCAATCCAATATCATAATCGAGGAGTTCAAGTAAAAAGCAGATCTGAATGGAAATTACCTCCTCTAAACACAGCCCTTTCGATACTTGCAGGAAGGGATTTTCTTCAGGCATGGGAGCCCAAAGCATTTTGGAGGCACTTTCCCACTTGGTGGAATATTCTGGCTTTTTATATTTCCCTTCTTTTCTCCTCCCTGACTTCACCTTTTTAATTTACATATTCAGAGTACAGAAAAAACTCACAAAAGACATGAGGACCAGATACAAAGAAAGAGTTTTTTCTCCACTGGGGCAATGCTACACTGGAACTCACTGCACTAAGAGAAGACTTAAATTTTACTGTAGTTCTTGTCTCAAATATTCACCTGTTCCCTTCACAACTGGAACAGAACCACTCCCATCATGCAAACAGCTGCACTAGCATTAGCTGAATGAAAGGGAACTGAGTTTAAGACACCTAAGAAAGTGCTTCTGAAGAAACGGCTCCAGTGCAATGTGGAGGATTTAATGGAAAAAATGAAAGCCATATATTTTGGTGATAAGTTTTCTATTTTGATTCCATGGCATTCAGTGTATTCATAACTTCATATGAAAATCTGTGGGATTCCACAAAATTCCATGTGCCTTTTGCTGCAACAATGCTACAATGTGAAATTTCTGGTAATATAAAAATATTTCAGGATTTTATATATATATATGTGTGTGTGTGTATATATGTATATAAAAAATTATATACATGTGGATTTTTTCTTAAATTACAGAAGAATATGATCATTTCTAAAACAACAGTTAAGTAAATATGAAAGCATAAAGGGGAAAAGGATTGACTTTTGTCTCTGAGAAAGAAATAGAGTACAGTAGGCAAAATGAAGCTCTGCTTCTGAAGATACAAAAATCCTAAATTTAGGGTTTTTTCTTCTGCTTGTGTCTGAGACATCGAATACAGAGGAATCGTATAGAGGACTAAATAAAATGTGGACAAATTAAAAAAAGAAGTAGAAAAATGTTGAAAAGTCTGTCTACAGAGTGGACAATTTCACAGCAATGTTATGGCAGTACTGTCTTGCTTTACATAGCATTTTCCCTTTTAGAGTACATATTTTATTATGCCACTATTTAGAATACCAAATATAACAGCATGTTTCACTAATTGCTGTGTTAAGAGTCCTGAATGTTTTAAAGTTTAATTATGCACAATTAATATTGAATAGAGTTGTATTCCTTCATTGATGCCTTTATGAAGGTTGCAAATAACCTGCTCACTGCTCTATTCTCTGCCTTTCAGGGCTTCAGGCAACAATGCCATCACCTTGCACTCATTGTTAAAGTTACAACTAGACAGACCAGCAGTTCCCCTGCCCATTCCCCTTCCCACAGACAAGGTAGCCATGATCTTACTTTGTACTTTGGAGAACTTGTTGAACAATTGTTCAACATTGTTGATATACATCGTCTCTTTTGAGGGTTTGTTTTGTTTGATTGGTTGGTTGGTTGTTTTTAATATGAAAAGCTGCAAAACTACTTTAGGATGAACCCAAATTTCACAATTAAAAGTGTCGAAAATTCTAAACCTTCTCAAAATAGAAACACTTTTCCAACTTGTTCTCAAAGATGAGCATAAAATGAAGGCAAGAAAATGTGTCATATTCTCAGTCTGAAGGAAAGCACTGCCAGCATTGCCTACAAATTCCTAGATAGGCATGGATAGTGAGATGGCCATCTCTACCTGAGGTGTTTCCCCAAAACCTTAAACAACATCTTGTTTCCCAGTGCACAGGTCAGTTAAGCTGTGGCAACAGGACATTTGCTTCTCAATAAAGACAAATGCCTAATGAGTGATCAAAATGCAAAGAAATAAAGTGCACTACTCAAAGTAAATGTATTTAAAAATATATATATAAAAGGTTGAAAGAATTATTCCAGCATCTTAATTTCCATTGAGGATGAACAACAGTAACATTACATTTTCCTGCAGCCTTATTTGCTCAGGAAAAAAATGCAGCTAAAAGCTTCTGAAGTAAGGAGATTCAATTAAAAGAAGCACCTTTTTTCCAGTTCAGATCAGGGGTGACATATTTCTTTTAATGTACTCTTTTGAATGGTGAGAAAGAGAATAGTACTTCATGATAAAAAAGACTTTTTTTCCTCATTCTGCTTTCCATCTCTGCTGCATTTTACACAGGAATCTTTTCTCTTTACAATTCAGTGCAACATGTGTAAACATGGATTATACCACATCAGAAACCAAGTTAGCTATCTCAAGAGAATTTGTATCTCTGCTGTGTGTAAGTAAGCAGATTAATTCCTAGATCAGGCATTACCTAATGCATTTTCAATTCAATTTCTTCTTTTCTTTCTGCGCACAAGATCAGGGAAGTGGGATTATTTTATTAATTTAACTAATATTTTGCATGTTTCCTCTGTTATCTTTCTTTCCTCCAAAAATTTTTGTTAGCTCCTAGTGAGTGATTTAGTATGAGCAAGGATGTGTAAAGACAAGAGACCTAAGCCCTCAACACCTTACAGAGAAATAAATGGCATAGGGAGTGACAAACTTTTCCTCCCACTACACTACTGGGAATAACGGATTCTCACTTATTTCAAACCCTGATCTACAGTGGCACATCCTGCCTGGGGTAAGCTCAGTTATTGTACAAAATTTAGGAGAAGATTATTTATTCATTAACATTTATGCTGCTTTTATGGAAAATCTCAGAAGTAAAGACTGAGCCAGTCTGGTTTTATTACAGCAGTGCCTGCTAGCACTGTTCGAGGTAAGGGTCTGTCAACATATCACAAAAGCATAGGATTTACTGTGCAAGATCAGTCCACTGGCCCATCAAGCCTGCTAGCATGCCCCTGCTAGCACCCAAGTCTGATGCTTAAGCAGAAGATGGCACAGTAAGCCCTTAATACATCTGACTAATTGTGTGTAATGTTAAACTTGGGCAGGGGCAGAGGCAAGACATTCCTTTTTGCTCTCTGCAGTGTTCATGTAAGGCCCAAAGACAGGAGCCAGTTGTGCCCCTGTAACTAACAAAGTAACAGACAGTGATAAAAATACATGGATCCTTTGTAAGTCAGCCCTGCAACTAGCCACAGAAATGGGTGTGCTATATTTCTATTTCACCCAAAATTAATATCCAGTCTTATTTTTCCTTTTAAAATCAGCTCAAAATCATTCCAACCAATTTGCTCTAAATTACCTGTTTAGGATGGAACTTCAAATTAGGAAGGGCAAGTACTTGAGCATTGAAAAACATGTCTTGAAGATCAGTAAGAAAAAGGACAGAGAAATTAGAGAAAGGCAAAGGAAACACAGCTGAAACAGTGAACAAGGAGAGATTGGAAAGTGAGGAGAAAGGTTAAGTACCAGAAACATAAACAAGAAATAATTACTAGAAGATGGGGGAAAGTGAAGGGTTAAGGGAATCTATGTAGCTGAAAACAAAACTGCGTGGAGCGAGCTGTTGGGGTGCACGACAGAGTAGCAAGAGAAAGGCATTCAAAGCCACCAACAGAATTTCCTCTTTCCACAATGCTCCAGATACTCTACTGTTTAAGATCCTCAAGTTCTGCATTCCAGGTGATCTTACAGAAATATTCAGAAATTTGTACTGTGAACAAGATGTCATATAGGGGTGTATGCATGAATAAGGGAACATCAGAAGACAGGGAACAGCAGAAACAGTCAAATACATTCTTAAACAATCAGCCAAAC